>JAPMNZ010945347.1:0-15235 GCA_029875035.1 Pomatoschistus microps | reverse complement strand
ATATATATACATACATATACATATACACACACACAAAAATATAAATTGTTTTAGCCAAGTGAACTATTCAAAGTTAGTTTGTTTCAATAGGCGGCTTGCTGCCAGTGCAGCACGGTGCATCACAATGATGACAAATGGGAAAATGTCCAAGTTATAAAAACTGACAATGGCAGAAAAAACAACCATTTCTGTGCAGATGAGAAGGCTTGTCCTTGTTGCTGGAGCCATGTTTTCACACACAATGGAGGAAAAAAGACCTTGGCTGACACTCAGTTCTTGGTGTTCTTTTCTATATAAACTATTACTACTCTTTGCTTTTATAAATTGATGTTGCTGCATATTTTGACCTTGTAATATCGACATGCTCTGAAATGTCTTGCTAAAGAGAACAATTAAGAAACAATGTAAACTGATAGAAACTTGAAACTGTCCAATGGCCTCATGCAGACATGCTAAAGTCCTCATGAAAACATTAAGGGACATTAAAAAGCTATTTTCAAATAAAACATTGATTATCACTTACTTGACTGAAAAGTTCATTTGTTTCAGCTGCATTTATAAGAATGGAAAAATAGTCACATGTTGTATCTTGCATTACAACAGATCAAGTAAATTGCAACAATAATTGAGTCAGGCTACAAAACAATTACTGCCATCAGATATTTTACACAGGCACACCTTGGCTCAGCTTTCCTTGATACTCAACACTACTTCCATATTAAAAGCAACAGCGCACTAATGCAGGCCTATCCATCTATAGCCAATTACCATTTTCTCTTTGGTCCAAACAATAGAAAATAGTCTGTGTGATGAATGCAGAGCAAACACGAACATTTCAACAACAATTAGCGGTTTGTTACCCGTGTGCTGTGACCTGAATCCAAAGGCAAGTACCCACTGAGTAACAGCAGCTATTGTCTTTTCTCATCACGCCCAGCATCTCCTACACTTACTCCAGCCGCTGGTACTGCTGCAGACCTCAAAGTCAACACTATTAAAGACATAGTGGATTCAAAATGGACAAATCAAACACAGAGACGACTATTGTTTGTCTCAACAGCTATTAGCAAAGGTGGCCTCATCATTGGAATAGAAGGAGCAAAGAAGTCAGAATGGCAAGTTTAAGTTCAAGGGGAAGTGATCAATCAAAAATAAAAAACGATTTTATTTTAGCTTGCAGAGTGAACGAAATGTCTTTGTGTCACTATATTAAGTGTAATACTCAATTGTCTTTGCTAACAGGGCATGCATTCGTCATGCCCATTAATCTAAAAAAATAAGGGACACATTATTACACACAACTCAAGTTCAGGCAATGTATCTAAACTTAAACAGTTTGCACTTTAATTAATCAGAATAAAAAATGTATTTCTATGAAAAACAAGAGAAAGTCTAGATGCTAAAATATTACCCAAAGTGAGGTTAATGTAGGCTCTTTATGTACACCAGCGTCCTCTGGGCTGTGTGTGCAAACAAGAAAACGGTCCTACTCAATCCTGAAAGTTCACAGATTCATCATACCAACAATAAAATGATACACATTTTACAGATGATGATGGAGAGCAGAAACTGAATGTCAAACAAACACTCATATACTGTGTTAAGGAGGAGGTATGAGAGTCCGTGCTCAAACTGCTGCCCCAGAACCAGGCTCTCCTCTGATGGAAGAAAAGGGTTACATGGAAAATGAATGAATAGGCTTTAGCTCTTTGTTACATGCAACATTCTGAGGACATTTGCCCATTGAAGATGAGCAAAAGATGACAATACTATTTTCTCATTATAAAACCCAAGATTGTTTCTTGTTTTCCAAAGAAAAAAAAAAATGTTCCATGATGCCATTTTCTAGAATCTAATCAAATTCTATTCCCATCTCACACAAGCCACCGACAAACCCACCCAGGTGAAGTATTCTTATAGATGAGTGACTGGGCAGTGTCACTTGAAAACCCAGGGAAAATAACAAAACGGACTCTCTTTGGACACTGCGGACACAACAATTACCATTTCAATCTGACAATCATTTCTTCACTGACAGTCGTTTCTCATATAGCTTCAATTGTGGAGTGATTTTGCACACGGCCCTCATTGTCTTGACTCAATGTAAGACACTTCTGCATTGACCTCGAGTGTGACAGACGTGTCCTTGAGCTGCGGCTGCACTTGAATAGAAATGCTTTACTTATGTTTTCAAATGTTATTGCTTTTCTTATTCTACCTCTTTGCCATTTCCCCTGCCCACGCACTAGTCCTGATTTTTAAACTTTGCACTTGCAGAGGCACCAAACCACGCTGTATACTTGTTAGATGCTAAGGGTCTGCTCTGACACTGCCTTTGATGCAAAATTTTCCAAAATATTCCAATCTAATTTACTTTGCCACCTTTTGTTTCTTCGTGCAGACTTGGTGCTAATGTCAAAATCTGGCCTCTACAGACAATTGTAACACATGACAATACATGATGCTCAAAATAGTTTTTATTTAATTGTATAAACATCCAATTAGTCTCTGTGGGCTTGAGGCATCTTTGTAGGATACTCATTAGCAACGCACGTCAAGAGCAAAGTATAAGTCATATTAAAATGGAAGAACTCAAAAAAGCATTGGATTTAAAAAGACCGACAAGCAACATGCATTTTAACATCCAATTAAGAAAACTGAAGCTGCCGGGAGCAAGTATTAGTGATTATATAATTATCTGTTGCCTATTCACAGCTAAATCCTTCCTAAATATAGGCTTCATGAATAGACAAAGTTAAAAATAATGGAGATTAATTTAACCCTTTAGGCGCAGCATTTCTTTTCAGAAATTAGATACGAAAACAAAAAAGCAACCCTGATATTGTATGCAGTAAGACAGAGGAATACTAAACTCAAATATATAAATAAACTAAAAGGGGATTTATCTACTTTTCTCAGCTTTTGACCATGTTATATTTACTTTCCTCTAATTTACACACTCAGTTCTTGTTAAAGCGAATCATTCCTGTTGAACCCATATTCTTTTACACAGAAGATGCCATTGCGCGCTCCTGACTCCTCTGACCACGCTCACTGAGCCACTCCCGGCGTGTTTACTTTGGTTGAGCATTTTGTTTTCTATATGTAAAGCTAGCTACAAACTACAGTTTTTTTTGCCAGATTTCAGGCCTTTAGGCGTATATACAGTGTACTCTGCACAACAGGTGTCTGCGCAGCTAAGCACTTTCATGTCTCATATCTGCCCAAATAACACAACAAACTGCACTGTTCACATTCAAGCAGCCAACACACACTCACCCCACAGCCCCCCGTGTCCTCACGCCTCAACAAATAATGTTATATCCAGTCCAGTGTCCTGAAGTCTGGTGCCTCAAAGTTTACTCGCAGTAGTTCTGTGTCTGAAGTAAACTGTTACCACCGTCCACAATTATAGCCTGAAAGCCATTTGGTAAAACAAAAAACCTCCTCTACCTTGACCTTTTATAAGAGGTTGTTTGTCCAGGTTTGTCCAGGTTTGTCAAGTAAAATTAAATACCTCAGTACATAAGTGTTGATGCTAAATGTATTATTCATTCCTAATGCGACTGAGATACAAAATCTCAGATTGTCCATATGTCTGTGGTCGGTGTCACGTCTTAAAATCTCACAAGACTTTAGCCAGCATAATATGCAGATTATTCGTCCACCTTATGCAGAAATTTGTTCCTCAAGGGGAAAAAATATCCTTGCATCGCAGCTTGATCAGCGGTGGAGCGAGGCCCTAGATGTGACCGTGTTCCTGCTGCCGTTGCATAGAGGGGCATGAAGCGCACATCCGTTTGGTGGGACTGAATACAAAAATTAGCAGAATTGTTTTAGATTATATTGATGACAGAAGAGGCGCCACTTCTGTGAGGAGTGATGGGGGCTCAATTTAAAAAGGTCTTAGGCCACTCTGATCAAGATTAAAAGTCCTTTATTTTATTTTACTGTGACACAATTCTTAAGAAATCACATTGAAGCACACTCCCACCTCGCTGGTGTCTGACTATTGACATTCATATGTACTAAATATTCAATAATTAGCCTCTGGAGTCATAGATTATATCACAACTGTATAAAGCAGACAGATGTGTGTTATGTTCTCTAAAGGAAGTGCTTTAAGAAGACACTGGTAACAGTCTTAAGAAAAATAAAGAGCACAAACATCAATGCCTCCAAGTGCCAACAGTCATCCAATAAAAAGATTTTCTGAAACTGTATAGAATATACAAAGTGTCCTTGAATCATGAGCTCACGTATCCATTCCTGCCAAAGGGGTTAGTATTTAAAAGCATATAGCAAAAGACAGCACACAGTTATCTTGATTTATAGAAAACAAGACAACTAGGAATGTGTCATGTTTAAAGAAAGCAAAGAATGAAATGAAAAACAATGAATGTCTGCCGAGTCCCAACTTAGTCATCGTTAAATACATTTTCCGAAACAAATTGCTAAAGCTTGTAGTCAAAATGTCTGGGAAAAAATAGGTCTGCATGAATAATTCTAAATACCCCGTCATCTTTGGCAGAATATATGCAGAAATATCAATAAAACTATTATTATTGTGTCAAATGTCAGTTGAGCACCTTTCGTTTATGTAAAGCTGTGCGTGGGCTGTAGTGAGGGATGAAGGCCCTCGAGTTAAACGTATATATATGAAAAGTGGTTCATACATAAACATAAATACTTATTGCTCAACCAAAAGTGTTGTTTGCTGTTGACCGCATGTCACAAAAGTGTTTGATTATGCACGCAGGCCGCCATATTGCTCAAAACAAATAAGGCGTTGCAGGAGTCATGGATTTTATTGTGGTAACGAGGCATTCTGAACTTTTTAGTACTGTGACAACACTAGTGCAAAGTGAGAATAAAACTGCAAAAGGAAGAAATGCTGGCATGGATTAAAAAAAACATCAAAATACACCAAGGCTCACTCCACCGACCTACGGAACAAAGTGGCTTTCATGTTATGCCTTGACGGTGCGTGCGCATAATTGGGTTCCTTACAACTGCTATTTTTATTTTACTCTTTGACCTTTACTGAACCAGGAAAGTCCCACAGAGATTGACAATTTCTTTCTAAAGAGAGCTCTGGCCCCATTAGAGACCTGCTGCACATCTTTCTCAGCAGAGGAAGAAAGCACCGCACCCACAGGAAACCTTGGGTGACACGCTTACAAAAGCACTGATTGGACATCAAAACCAGCACTCTCTCCCCGTGAAGCCAACAGCCCTGGACTCACTACTACCGGACTGGAGAGGGCATTGTAGAGAAGAGAATGAAGAAATACCCAAACTATCCAAGTGTTGACGTGATCTCCGGGGAAAATGACGATTTAAAATGTGCAAAAAGGTGGGACTTTATGGTCCAGTGTGTCCTTGTCTCCATGTTCCAAGTCTGTTCTGCAACTGGTCAAAAACATTCTTGGTCGGCTTAAAATCTGCCCCAGTGATTGACTGGTTGACTGAGAGGGCATGTGGGAAAAGAGTTGTAACAGTTTTCAGACATATGTGCTGAAATATAGACTATTGGGTCTGACCACGAAGCTGCTCTCAAAAAATACTCCAAAGAATCGAGTAAAATATCTTAAGTTTAGAAACATTTATATAAAGAGGAAGCAAGACTTTTGTTACACATTACGCATTAATATAGCACTGGAACATGGACCACGTTGATTGCTAGTTCAAACTAAATTTATGAAAGAAATAGAATTTTTACCCACAAAACTTTTTTGTTTGGATCACTTTAACTGGACAAGTCTGGTTCACTTAGGAATAAAATGCTTCACAGACCCAAACTGTATTAAAGCTAGAGTAAGTAACTTTGAATCCACACAAAAAAAATATTGGTATTATCAAAATCCATGTAACTAGTTCCTATCTATGGGCCTCTGTCACATCTTTAGATATGTTTTTATTTATTTTTTTCAATGAAAGAGTACCAGCCATCAGCTCTCACTATATTAAAGATGTTCAAGTCTTGTTTGATTCACAAAATGTAAGAAGACCAACAAGTGTGATCTGGTCTTTGGATTGTTCTACTCTATGGCAAATATACAACATTCTCCATTTTGAATGTGCTCAAAGACATCTGTTGTACTTGAAATTCCACTGAAGTGAGACCTTGTATAGTTCTTACCCGACTCTGTGAAGTTGAGGAGGGAGCAGGAGTAAGGGTCTTCTCTGTCCTCCTCTGGGATGGGGCAGCCGTATTTGCCCACAATAAACTTCACCCCCACCCTGAGGAGAAAACCATAAACATCGCGTATGAACACACTCGGAGGACTTTGTTGAATCCGTCTTTTGTACGCCGATATTGGACTCGGGAGATGGGCATTTCTAAAGCTTGTCCATCGAGACACCTCTGTTACCATGGTGACGCGGGTTGCTTAAAGGCCACCACACCTTATCAGCGCACACATCTGTGAGCGAGCCGTGGAAATGGACAAAAGAAGAAACAGCCCAGATATCACAATATCAGGCATCCAGGATGATAAAAGGGGTCCACGCGGATACTCGGTTTGGAGCTCGGAGCGCTTTTCAGTTCAGGCAAAAAGTGATGAATAACAAGAGTGTACGGAGTTTATCATAGACTCAATATCTAGTGTTGGGAGGAACTCTGGAACACAGCACTGGGATTACTTTTAGCAACAGTAGTGCTTTGATATGTGTTACATGTAGATGAATCGTACGGGCTTCTCAAGTTACTGCTAATTGCCACTTTGTGAACGTGAAGCGGCTCGACTGTAATGTCTGTTGTTGTCATGTTTGATCGTTTTTCCAAGACTAATTTCTCTGTCTGATCTAATTCAAGAAATCAAGCTAGTTAGGTGCGCTTTAAATCAGTGCAGCAGGACTGCTCCACGAATTGAAAGATTGCAATCTCAACTTCAACAATTTTAATGCAACTGTCAGTAATCAAGATAGTCTGAAAACAAAACCAGGCTGAAGAAGAGTTGTGAATTACATTTTTACAATTTTATTTTTTATTTTTATGAAGTTTGGTGTGTATTTTGTTCCTGTATGTGCTTGGCAACATCAGCCTGCAACAGGTTATCTATAAAATATAAAAAAACAATATTGAAACGTGAGATCACCAATAGGAGGGAGGAAAACCCTGTTATCTTCGCCAAGTCCTATTACAGGCCGGGGGTGAAAGTGTAGTATTTACAAAACAGGGGTTGATACTAACACAGGCCAAAACATTACCAAAATTCTCTTTGGCAAAAGGTTCATAGCACAACGTATTTTGGAAAATGAACTGAGCACTTGAACACATTTCTAGGAGAGAGTTCACAACCTGCTCTTCTTAAACAATTGTTATAAAAAAAATTCTTCTGTCGTCACCGTCAGTGAAGTAAATGGAAAATAACCAGTACACCAACAAAGTGGAAAGAGCTTTGTGTGACCCTGGTGTGTAAAATGTGCTAAATAAATAAAGATTACTTCCATACTTATCAATTTCGATATTAATTAATACTTTCAAAAACATGTATGAATAATGCGGGGAGTTGGCTTTCCACTAAGTCCAATGCAAGTTTAATGCACTACTGTGGATATTCAATAAAAAGCAACACCATGTGGGGATAAGGAGGCCCACTTTCACAAAAGGTGTAAATATTTTAAATGCTCTATTTCATTCCATGTAATCAATAAAACGGCCTTGAAATAAATTCACAGAGATCTTTTTACTTGGATAAAATCAAAATATGTTTTGTTAAGTGAATGACACGAGCCGACCCGCTCGGCGTAAAGGCACTTAACCCGTCGGTGCTCCTCTTTGCCAGGACAAAGCCGACACAGAGGGGACTGACCTGTGCTGGAAGTGGGGGTGATGCTGCAGGTAACCCAGCCATGTCGCCCTTATGGCCTGCCGGAGCTCGTGATGGTGCCGAGCCGAGAGCACTCCCACCAAAACATCATAGAACGGCAAGGCTCCGTCTGTAACACAATCAAATATTCATCTGAGACTTAAGTACTGCTGCGTTTGAAATGGAAAACCCAGACAGTTACCTCATGCGGCAATGAAACAGTGCCCTACAGCAGTCAAAACAATAAAGTTAGGATTTCAACGCTCTAAATTTAACCTTCTATTAAAAGGTTTTCGGGAGAAGCAATAGACAGTTTTTTTCTAAGACAAGGCAAAGGACAAAGAAAGGTGAGTGAATTTTAAAAACACAGAAGCTGGAAAGGATAAATCAAATAGACGCACTTGAGATAGTGGGGGAAGACATTTGAAAAGACACCGCAACAACAAAGATAACGCCCGGAGAAAAATACTAATGCCGTCTCTCGAGTGACCACTGAGCCAAAAAGCTATAATGTCATAACAAGTTTAAACATTACATTATCTTGCATACATAATGGACTGTAATTGGACCATTTGCTTTTTCCCCAACAGTATCTTAGACATGACTAAAAAACACCACTTATGAACAGTACATTAGTAAAGCTTCTGCATACTTTCTAAAGAGGAGGCAGTCATCAAAATGCAAAACAGGAAAATTGAGCACGTCTTTCTTGAGCAGGTACTTTGCAACTGAGAAGAGGAAAATCCCCTCCAGGTTCACAATTCATTAGGATTCCAGAAAAGACACAGAGAGTCTTTAAGCGGTGGAAAAGTGGATGAAATAGTACAGTGGAGAAAATAGAAAGAGAGAGATCGTAAATCGGGCGTATCAATAATTTTGAACAGCTGCTCATTATGTGTCCCTACATAATGAAACGTTGTGATGAAAAAAACTTTAGACCCGAAAAGAGTGTGTCTTTCTTTTACCAAACATAATTGTTCAACTCAAAGACATTTTTTGTGCCGTAACATTGAGGATAAACTGTTGGTTTGAGAAGCCGGTATAACCCAGATTGTCACAAACAGGTGCCATGAAGAGACAATTATCGATCCAATTATTTCCATTCAATGTGACGCCTGATTATAAATGTAGCTCGATGAGGGGAAAAAACTGACAAAACAGGGATTAAATCGCAAACTACCCCGCCACAGTGCCTCAAAACAAGTGAGCATCTAGAAAACCGATTAATACTTCAGTATGAGCAGTAGATCAGCTGCAAATGAATATTCAGCTTTACCCGTTTTACATTTGACATCTGCTTTCGTATAAACTCGGGCGCCTTGTAAAGCAGTAAACTTCTACTACAAGAAAGCATTGGTTCATGAGAGAGAGCGCCACCTGCCACGATACGCAGCAGTCAGACATTTGGCATTCGTTTCTAGAGAAGTCACAAATCCGTTTACGATAGAAAGGAATCGGTCACCAGAGAATGTTGTTCAGAGTGGTTGATCTTGGAACCGATCCAGATTTTTGTCCTATATCGGCTGAATTGGTATTGGTGCATTCCAGTTAAAAATCGATCAACTTCATCAACATGGTTTGGCGAGATAAAGGTAATTTCTTAATTTTCCAGCTGCAGTTTTCTGACAGCATTTTAGAAAATCCACATATTGTTTTGGAAGGCCTCAGAACAAATCATCCAATTTAACAACTAAAGTTAATTCTACTTATTTAATTCCGTTTTAACATTTATTTGAACAGAACTGTGTATTTTACCAGTCTACAAAACAATTAATATACCAAATCAGTATTAGTTGATCTTTTTTTTTATCTCTCCCTTTTTCATCAAGTCTAAAGCCAACACATTTCTGCAGAATCAAACATATAATTTAGAGCAAAAATCGACTTCTTTTTTGTATAAAATGTGTCTGAAGTGGGAAATATCCATTAGACCTATAGTCCTCCTGTCATTTGTTTTTTCACTCAGCAATAGGACTTTAGTACCGTCATATCCGATAGAAAACACAGAAAATCTATCTGCTCATTTGGCTACAGGCTGTGCCCTTAAACAATAAGGCCGTATTTAGTAGACCATGTGGAAAATATTGCAGGGAAAGCAATTATTTCTGACAATACAATTACCATTTATAACCTCATCCATGGCAAGAGCATTTTGTCCTATTGAGACAATCCCATATACGCCAATGTTCCCATGTCTAGCAATTAAAAATGGCAGACAATAAGGAAAAACTCAATTATTTAACGTGTTGAGTGCCAATATGTAAATGTCCAAAAATGTGGTGGGGGGGAACACTTGAGTGACTGTATGGCTTTGCTACAAACAAGCTGCATAATTGATCAAAAGGCATATCTTCTTGGATCAAAAAATACTCAGTCTGCAAGAATATGAAATGATTTGTAGACAAGGTTTGGGAAGTCAGCAAACCGCAGCTTTTAGACGCACAGTGAAAAAGCCAAAACATGTCTTGATCTCACCAACGCCCAGCACTAAAGATCTGTTCAAGAATACATTATAAGCAACTCAATTTTGCACCACACTCACTTCCAATCAGTTGCTGCTGATCGAATATTGGCAACTAATTGGTTCATTAAATACTCATTAACTTGACTTTTAATAGATTTTAAAGCATGGCATGTACAGAAAATGGCTTTTGTTCTTCAAACAAGCAAAAAATGACATCAGATTGACCCAGGAAACTTATAAATGCAGTGTTTGTCGACGAGAAATACATGCTGTCTGCACATTACAATCCTCAAGTGCCATATTTTTTCTTTTGCATTCAAATCATTCACTTTCCCACTCCAAACGACTAATCAAACAGCAAAAAATGTGTTATTATTTGCAGCCAGCGCTAATAGTCACAATAAATAGACAAAGAACACTGCGATGTCAAAAGGATTATTGGCCCTTAACCAAGAAATCTGGAAAACCATAATTATCTGTCATTTCAGCTCTCGGATGTCAGCGTTGATCTATGGGAATATAGTAAGTAAAATCAGATGTTTGAATGATTAAGTTACGTTAGTAGGATATACAACCAGGTATAGCACATTTATGACTGTTTTCACAATAGTATACATTTTAGTAAGTAGAGCTGAATTATCACAATAAAACACGCGATCGATCTGGGCATCCCTGTTTACAGCTATGATCAAAACTGGATCAATAAGAAGCGAAAGTAGTCAACTACACATTTCCACTGTACTTTGCAAAGAGAGTGAAGTTAGCTACATCCATGCAGTCAAAATAAAGTTATCCGAGAAGAAGGGGGCAGAGGAGAAAAGTACCCGGGGTGGTGTTGCTCTCCAGCGGGGTAATGAAGCTTCGTAAGTCCAACCACAAGTGCAGTAGGACGGCGAGAGCACAGGGCAGCAGAGCGAGCGCTAGCCTCCGCATGGACAGACTCGGGGGTCCGCGGGAGAAGCCTGGAGGGGGGGCCGGGGGAGGCTCGTGGCTGTGGCCGCCGGTGAGCGCCTGTGTGCGGTGTGAGCTCCTCCGTGAGAGCGCCTCATGTCAGCGGCTCTGCTCCGGGAGACCTCCTCATGTCTGTGGTGAAAGAGAGAGAGAGACGGGCCAATGAGAGGAGAGCAGATCCTGCCGGGGTGCCGCCTGGGAGATGTAGTTCTGAACAGTCTGGCCAATTACAGTGGTTTACTTCCTGAAGAAAAGTTTCATGCAGAAATAGTTATCACATCAGCATCTTTAATGATTGCGTGTATATTTATTTAGTTAAAGCTGGGGTAGATAACTTTTTCCCCCACAAAAAATAATTATTTGTGTTGGTCCCAACAGAGATATAAAGTAAAATGTTGTGAACTAATAAAACCACAAAGTATTTGTGTTATTAGAACATGATATCTTTTGCAATTAAATAAGAATAATGAATAAGAAATAGTGAGTCACTGTTTGATTTTGGGCTGAAAGATAGACTGGGGGGTCAGGCCTACCAACCTTTAGTCCTCTCTTTTAAACTTTTCTGACTGGAAGAGGCTTATCCAAAGATGTGATGTGACAGACTGGTTCTAGTTGCATGGATGGTGTTACATAGCTTCAATGTTGTGGTTTGAAAGTGTACCACAACATCTTTGACTTTGATTGATTCTGTAATGGTCAGATAAAATCTCAAGAGATACAATGAAATCGAAACCCTGCATTGTGTATATTGTGTGTGTTGCCTTTTAACATTCTGTGAGCAGGTTTGCATTTCCACAAACCTGACTTAAACTGGTCCAAGAAAATGGCCTCCTCCTGCTTGTTTCCATGAAAATGTTGTCCTTTGGCTATAAGGATCTTCCACAATATGGAATAAAGAATATTTCAAAGTAGTTTATCTTGGAATCGATCAAGCTTTTTCTTCTATTATCGGCAGACTGAATTGGTGCATCCCAGTTAAAATCAATGCAGCCACCCGTTAGCTGAGATGAAACTGGAATGCACGTACTGTATGTATTTGTAATACTACAGAAGTGTACCCTACAAGCCTCTAGTCTGGGCTGCTAATCTGCAGAGACAGTGATTCAAATTGTATTAATTGCATCAACATTCTAACTTTTTTTTCATCTGCCGAGCATACATTTCTGCCCTCCAAGGTTGAGGTAGTAAACTAAACCCAAACACTTTTTAAAGGCAATAAAGTTGTATTTTTATGAGATTTGAGAAACTTTTGCTCACATAAAGTTTAGTATAAGATCCACACATTTGGGGAGCACTGCTGTGGCCTGTATTTTTTCATTTTATTGCCACATTAAAATAACGCCACTCTGTGCAGTTTTCAACCAAAGAGCTTTAAACGTGTAAACAGAAAAACCGGAAAGAGGTGAATAAATTCTTTATCACATGTCTGTAAATTTAAACACTAAATGATGGTATAGATAAGGCTACAGCACATTTTAGTTTTGGAAGACAAAATCTTTGACCAAAACAAATACAGTGGCTCATACAGAGGATTCAAGGATGTCAATAATGTTTTGTAATTTCACTTCATAAAACATGCAATGTTTATTGGCCGACGCAGTGAGTATGTTTCTGAGTGGAGTTTGCATGTTCTTCCTGTGTCTGCATAAGTCTCCTCTGGGTGCTCCGGCTTTCTGTACCACTTTAGTACCGTTCAAAAGTCTATTTTCTTCTGTACTTCAACTTGCAATGTGAGACATATGATCGACTCATCACACGCAAAGTGAGATGTAACAAACATGTATTTGTTATAATGTTGATAATTAGCTCACACCTTACAACCAAAAATAGAACCCAATTAAAACATATGAGACATTTGGAATAAGATTTTTGCATATGATGAGCCTATATCATGTATGGGTTTCATATTTTAAGTGGATTCACAATAGTAATCACATTTTCTCATGTTTAACTGTATGAACAATCCATTGGAATCAAAAATCAAATAGTACATTCTTGTTGTCCAAGATGAAGACAAAAGGGATTCATTACTGATTTGTCAAACCCTTTGTGTCTCCTTATGAATTGTGCTATATAAATAAACTTGCTTTGCCTCGTCTTAACCATAAAGGTATTTGAGGAAATGGATAATGAGTCCCAGTTTCCCCTGTGATACACTGTGGGGTATGGACACTGGGACTCACAGGGGACACTGGGACTCATTATCCATTTCCTCAAACACCTCTACGGTATATAGAGGTACACATACTACATTATTTCGCACCAGCAGCTGATCAAACATAAACACTATTCATAAAAAAACCAAGCCTCTTTTATGTTCTGGAGTTACAACCGCTGACATTAACTTTGTGTGGCGCATTACTTGTCCCTTTATGTTTCAATCATAGTGTATTAAAACGATCATTCTGTTTTCTGCTCTGACGACTCACTGAAAGTCCCCTCATTTCACACTTCATTGTCCTGACAAACTTTCCACTTTTATTTCATACCTCTTCACCCCGGGCACAGAGCAGCCTTCTTATCTTGATCATTATATAATTGTTTTTGCAGACCTCCTCATTACACAGATTTCCATCACTGCCAGCCTCACATTGTTTATTTCAAAGCAAAAGTCTGTTTGTGGCATATTTATGGTTTCCTCCCACAGAGCACGCTCCAGCCTCTGCATATACAACACTTTCCCCCCGAAATCTTGTCTTTATTTATGTTTCTTTCATTGCACCGCATTGCATCTCAATTCCTTTGCCTGCAGAGTTCCAATGCACGACTTCATAAATATATTGTGCGCATCATCTTGTTTTTTCTGGGTGTAATTTCCACAGTTGTGAAATAAATAAAAAAAAGTGTAATTTTATTTCACGGCATATGGTGAGATCCAATTACCTTCATTTGCATTTTGACTTGATTAAGTACACTGGGTTTAGACAGCAACGTGCATATGACTATTTCTATTCTATTTCAGTATGGCAAAATGAAATAAGCCGGGAGACAATGCAAAAATATGTTATTGATTCTAAAAACATGTTAAATTGTAATTTGTCCCAACAACAGAAACAATAGAAGAGACAGACATCATTGTACAATTTAAAAATAGTCAGCTATAATTACTGCATAAACAAAGATGTTCCCTCAAAACCTTCAAAATGGGATATTTTTATGTGCTTGATTTTAGAGACACATTTCCTTTGAGTTATTCTTGTATAAGGATTGTAAAACATTTTTTTTATTTTTATGAAAGAACATGGCACAGTAGCAGATGCCACAGTGTCCAAAGCAAACAGAGAAAAAATGATCTGAATAAGGCTGTAATTGTCAACATTTTGTCGTAGATAAAAAATGTTGGGACATCTGCTACTTGAGTGTGCACTGCTTTAAGTTATTCTTGTTGGCAACATTAGAAATACAGACAAACTTCATCCACTAGGGGCAACAGTGAGTCATTTCCAATCAAGAGCACACTGTAACATAATGATGCAAACCACACACAGAATAAACCTGGTCCATGTCCATCTTAATACCAGGAAAATGTCAGATTTTGCATGTTCTCTTGCTTCTATCACTGTAACACTTTCAGCTAATGTAATCTATTATAACAATTAACAGATTTTTGGTTATTTGTCAAATAGTATGTACCCCTGTTTAAAGATGATCCCAAACTTTCAAACCACTCTCATGCAGTCAATCAGATATGCATGATCTGATAGTGACTCACAGGACTACGGTAAAATGTGTATGTTTCTAATGAGATAAAGACTGCACAATCTGGTCCGATTTATTTACATCTCATTCTTACAAGACTCTATGGGGAATAACTAAACATATTATGATTTAATACTCAAAAAGAATAAACTTGAATCATATTAAATATCACAAGTGAACATGTGAATGTGTTGTTTAGTTGGGAATGATTTCGAGCCCACAGCAGCTTGAGCATTCCCAGGCTAAGGCAAACAGACAGGGACAGGTAAACCCAGGCTGAAGTATACACAAATTACTCATTCATTCA
>JAPMNZ010945335.1:0-19847 GCA_029875035.1 Pomatoschistus microps | reverse complement strand
GGCTGTAACAAGTTCATCGATTAATGGCAGCTAAGTGAATAATAAAACAGTTGTAAACTCATTTAGAAATTGATGAATTTGGCGATGAACCAAACCTGGACAAAGAATGCTTAAGAAGAGGTGTGACTCAGACAGAGCTACAGAATGAAATGAAATTACTTTTAAAAGTATTTCTAGATCAAACAACCGATGATGTCACATCTAATCTCTATGAAGATTTTCTCGAGTGGCATCACTAAAGATTTGTTTAGGCTACATTCACTTTTCTAAAGTATTTGACGGTTTTAAACATTGTTTAATTGAAAGAATAATAGCCCGACCAGTCAATATTCAACAATCGTTCAATAATTGTTAATTTTGGTCCTATTGTTTACCAAGAAGAATATTAAAGCCACAACTTCTTGGTCAGTGGAAGTGTGAGAATCAGCAACACTCTTTTGTTCTTTCCGTATCCTTTGAGAAGTACAATCACTTAGATGCAGCACATTACAGTACAGTTTTGTTCATCCACACCACTAAACGCGTGAGTATTCTCTCATTAACTGCAGCTTTAGACACATTAGAGGAGGCAGTGGAAGGTTGCTAACAAGTCGTGCTCGTCAGATGCAGTGCAGCCTCCTCCGTGTGCTGTTTCTGCAAACTGTCCCATTAATCCCCATAATGCTACTTGTGCCACCCTTTTCCTTTAATTAAAGCTCCAATGTCAATTTAAACCCACATCATAAGGGTACATTACATTGTGGGGCATGTGGCACTGTTTCCCCATCCCTTAACTGCGTTCTCATTTGTTTTTTGTTACCTTGCCAACTACTGCCGCGACAGATGATTACAGCACCTGATTTTAATGATGCTCACACTGGAGACTGGGGAAGACTTGGAGTCGAAATGCCACCAGCTGTTCGGCAGTTGCATTGAATTAATTGGATCCTGATGGAGGTGGAAAAAACTCTACTCTCATGCTCTGCTTCATAAAGGAATAAGGAGCACAATGATAATTAATATTGCTAATGATATGAAGTCACTTGTTCTGGCACTTTGTAATTAATGATTTGGAGATAGTAAAAGAGCGCATTCCGGAGCACAAGCAGCAATTATAATGCAAGGCAAAAGCTTCGGAGGGTTTTGTCTGCCTTTCTGACTGGACCTTGACCATAGATTTAGCGCCAATGAATGCCAAAGAGCTATAAACTTTTGTCAGTGCAGAAGGTCAGGCGCAGAATAAATCCGCCTGGTGGGTTTTTACCATGTTCTAGAGTGCATTATGGCTCCTAATGGCAGGAAGGCCCCGGCCGGCTGATACATCATAATACAGGCAATTTTGGGAGTTTTTCGGCCGAAGCCAGATCCTTCTCGAGTAGTGCCGCGAGCAGATGGACGGATCGGGAGCCAAACCCAAAACATGTCCTGGCTTGTTTGTGGAGCAGTCTGGGTAATTTCCTCCGCACCTGCCGCTGCTACGCCTGGGCAGGAGCGCGGAGGGTAGTGCAGGGTCTAGAGGGCAGCATGGCCTGATGGGAAATGTAGGTTTTACTGATCAAATCAAACACGAATGTATGCATTCACAGTATGTGGCACATCTAGGAATGTTACTGGTTTTTCCGCAATAGCCACAACTAAAGAAGGGCCACTATTTAATATTGTGGTGTATAAAAAAATCCAAATCTATGTTACTGCTATTCAAATTCTGCAAATCGTATTTCATACATTGAGGAACTCCCAAAAAAGCAATGCTGTCGTTATCAAATGTATAAAACAAAATGTTCAGCTGTTTTCTCCTAATTCTATGTAATAAACCTTTAGTTTTTCTAAAATGTTATGTTTAACAGACAAAAGGTGGAAAACTGGAACTTGATAAGATAAGATAAGATGTCCTTTATTAATCTCACACAGGAGAAATTCACATGTCACATCGGCAGGGATAGAAACACTCAAGAATTGTGCAAGAAGTAAGAAATGTGATATGATAAAAAACAAATACCATAAATACATAATATAGTTATTTGTGGGAGATAAAGTCGCTGTATAGAAAATGTCCTGGATTTTGGAGCTAATGTGGCAGTTATATTCTTTTGCGCCTGGAGGGTTAACAAGGTCAATTTGGTTTCTCACCAAAAATGAGCTATCATTTTGCAGTGGTCCACCTGATGGTGCCACGGGCCCCAGCGGCCTCTGGGCCAGAGAGCATGAGTCCTGCAGTTCACATGACAGGTGTCAGAGGAGAGCTCACAATAAGGGATGCATAATGAACAGGCCAGTGCCCACAGCAGAGCACTCTGCAGTCCTGTCAAGCCCTCTGCTTTAATGGACTCATTTCAGAGGCAATCATTGTCAATTCGAGTCAGCGCGGGCATTTAGAGCAGAAAAGAAGAGCTCTGAGGCTGCTGCTTGATCAGTTTTGAACAGAATACATGACAAAATCTAAGCAAACACAGAAACAGCAGCAGAATACTTCTAAATGAGCTCGCAGACAGACACGCAGCTGACAACGGCCTGTAAACAGTCTGGAAAGCATCAGACTAAAATCTATTTGTTAGAAAATATGAAAATGTGCACACTTAGGATATGAGCCGGACTGTTCCCTAACAAATGCTCATGCAACATTCACTTAGAGACACACCCTGTGGATGTGAACACCTGTGGCCTCTCCCATTAGTCAGAATACAATACACCACCAATACTTTCACTTGTCCAAACTTTCTCAACACCAAGTCTGGATATGTGTCAATAGCTCATGCTTGCTCAGAAGAAAGGCTTGGAGATGTTAGCTGTGGCTCATTTTCCACGTGTTGGACCGGCTGCCTCGGGCTCAGAATAATGGGACATTACTCACTGTGATAGCCAGATTTCTTCTGCATGGCGGTTACAGGGCAATCTTTATGAGCCAGGAGGAGCTGCTTCAGCTGAGCCACTTCGTTTCTCAGCAGGGTGACTTCATTCTTTGGGAGACAGGAGACGCACAAGAAGGCTTAATAAAGTGGAACAAAATCTGAGATAGAAAACATGAAAATACACAAGCAGGAGCTTATTTCTGATCATCATGTAAGGATCTATTTGGTGAGGTTTTCTTCTTTAAAATGTTAATGCTCAAGTCACATATTGTATCAGCCCAGAGCTACAGTGGACAGTTAAAGATATATGATATATCGGCCTTTACACAGTACGAGTTGTATCTTTACACAGTTTAGGCTTCTGCTGGTCTGGGAAAAACAAGTACTTGTATGTCAGAAGCATAGAACATCTAAACTAACCAAGAGGATGAAATAACCAATGGATAAATGACACAAAACAAGGCCTCCATGGCCGATGTAAATATGGAGAGCAGGTAAACCCCGGAACGGTAGCAGTATAATGAATGAACATACAAGTGTGTGATGCACTTGCTCATTTATGTTTTCTGCACAATAATTATAGGCCTTCACCGACGAGTGCCTGGCACATTTGTCAGAGGTGAGCGTCTCAGATTTGTCAGAGCAACTTTGTAGATGCAGCCGAGATTTACACTGCGTGTCGTTACTGCTCCCAGGGGAGCGCAGGATTTCTGCATGTCGTAAAAGAGAGCCACATTACGTTGAAGGTGACTTTAACTGGATTTAGAGCGGCCGGGGGCCCCACGAACGCACTGTGGCAGATTTAAGCTCCTTCTCTTCTCCTTTAAAGGACTACGGGCAGCTTAATCTATTAGTCTAAAAGCAGCCAATTTATTTGATTCCATCTGTTTAGCCTTGCTGCTGCTGCTGGCAGGACTGAGCTATTGTAAGACAGATTTAAACACAGCTGGAAGGAGCGCATGTTTCCAGCACCACATTCGCATCACTTCCACCATGAAGGCTGCCACTTACAGCCAATAAAAAGGGTTTTTAAAATCTCTGTATACAGGAAATCTCATTTGAATAACAGATTGGTTTAAAATGTGCAACCTCTCAATACAGAAAGGAATGAAGAAGGGGTCTTTCAAGACTCCAGCTACTTTCTAACTTTGAAAGATTGGAAATTGAACAGAGAGCCCAGCGAGCAGCGTGGTCCGACACCTCATTAAAAAGCCAGTTAAGGATGATGTTCAAATAATTGTGCATCATTAGAAGCACTTTCACTGATCAGCTGGGCCATGTCAGCGTGGGCCTTTACTAAACCTGCACAGCTGATTATTGCAGCCTCTTTTCTCTGCCACATGTTGGTCCCGTCTTTGTAGAGAACAGACCGTTTGTTCTGTTTATAACCCCGTCCACTCACCATCATTCGTCTTTCACCTCCCTTTATTTAATTTAATGTGCGCCCACGACAAGTGCCTCTCTTTGAAGCTCACATTAACATGTGAACCTATTACTCCTCTGCTTTTCCTTTGCCCCCTCCTCCTGCTCCACATCTTACTTTGCTAAAATCGAAAATAAGACGGTGAGCAAATAAACACCACATCTCATTTAATTGTCTGGAACACTGATGTGCCGCACCCCCGGCTCACACTTATCAACAGAGACAGCAGATACATGAACTGTTTCGAACTTGTCAGCATCAGATCCTAATTGCTTCCAGTGAAATGAAGGTTCAAAAAGACACCTTTCCCTAGGAGATTTTTGAGGCCATTCAGTAAACTACAGAGACAGAAGCGAAGACACGCTTGTGTGCGGCTGACATCTGGAGGATACATCTTTATTGACAGGGACATATCGATGGAAAGGGCTCACACACTGCTGCTGTCATCAGCAGCACTCTTTAATGGGCTTTAATGACTTCATCACCACAGAAGGGAGAACATTTCTCAGACGCGCTGCACACAACGCTAAGCATGTACACAGATATTGACAACAAGGACACCTGTGACCATGAGGCACTTTCTGAAGACAGGATGTGAAACGAGAGATCACCTGTAGTTGTCCGTTCGTAGAGTTGAGGTCGTCGGCTTTTTTCTCCAGGGACTGGACCCACACCTTCCTCTTTTGTCGACAACGGGACGCCGCAGCCCTGTTCCGCTCTAGAAACTTGCGGCGCTTCTCGTCGGGATCTTCACTGGTGGTTCTGCGTCGCCGACCTCCTGTGCTTGGGGGGTTTGGTGCAGGGGGAGCTGGTGAAGCCTGGGACAAGCACCACCAAATACGTAAGAAACATGTAAGACACATGTACTCACAAGCAAAAGAGAATATAATTACATTACATGATAAGTATCTCTTGTGCTCCAAAATGTTAAGAATGTAATGCATTACCAACAGAAAGATCATTGACCAGAGAAGTAGGATATACTTTATGATACAATGAGTGGGTTTAAACTTAAGAACTTAAAATGTGAGGAGACTTACGGGAGTCTCTGTTGTAGAGGTGGCTGGCTGCTGGAGGGAGTGTGCAGAGACCTCCTCGGTTGGGGCCAGAGGTGAGGGCAGAGGTGGGGCCAGTGGTGGGGCCAGTGGTGGGGGCAGAGGGGCAGCTGGCACTGGGGCAGGGGTTGGGGCAGGGGAAACAGGAGCAGCCGTGTGGGTCACAGCGCTGCTCTGCACCTCACCATCACCATTGGTTACCTGAGGAAGTGGCTGGCTTACTGTGGGCTGCAATGTCTGGAGGAAAAATTAAAGAATAAACATAAACTACATTCATTCCAAATGTCAACATCAGTATCAATATTGTATGTTACTAACAACAAAATTGTATATCAGTATTACATATCAGCGCTTTTGCTAGTACCATTTTCAAATAGATAGTTTATAATGAATATACTATTAGTTTTGACATGAGGTTCTAATTGCAATTTTCATGTCAAATATGCAATATTTGCTAGTCACACAACATACAACCAGATTCAGAAACAATTTGTGTGTGGTTCACAAGCCAATTCCTCTGGAATCAAATAGTGAGAAAACAAGGTGAAAGTGAATGAGCCTTTCGACGCAATAACAAAGTGCGAGGGAATACATTTACATGGGAAAACAGAGGGCCGCATTATTCTAACAACTACCTTTGCCAGACCAATCTGTCTACCAAATTAGTTTATCGTGTAATACCCTTCCAGAAGCTCTTCTGGCAGAAACAAGATATTATTCTCAGGGAATGGCCCATAGAAAGAGGGAAAAGCCAGTCAGATTCATATTTCATCTCTGCCATGGAAACCTCATCAGTGTAATAACCCTCCATCTCATGGGTCTTATTCAACCATCTGCTACTATATTACTTATCTTTATTTTGCAACTAATTAACAGCATAATCTTCTAAATTCAGCAAGTTAATTATCATTATTGTGGTCTTTGCAGCATCATCAGTCCTTGTAAAGTGCCGTCTCCGCGCCCCCTGAGATGCGCGAGGGGGGCGGGGGGGCGCGGCAGGTTGAGCGCGGCTCTGTTTTCTTGACGCGGGCTCATTAGGTGTTTGCTGATGAGCTGTATGTGAAGGGACTGAGGGAGGGGGTGCACAGGTCAGGGAGGATTCTGCTGAACAAAAGGTTCCTCTCAGGGTGAGGCTGACTTAATGTGCCGGGCTGAGCGTGTGCCAGGAAGCCCCCCAGCTGGCTCCCGTCGCTCGCCCCCTTCGGTTGGCCCCGGCGATGGCGTGCTGAGCAGACCGCTGTCTCTCCGTTTGTCAGCGCGGTACCCCATGATCCTTGACAAACCCGAACTCTACCCCCACACCTCCTCGGGATCAATCCTCCACCCACATTATCTGTTAGTTTGGGCCGCTGCCGCCTGCGGAGAGCACTTACAGGATCTCTGCTCGGTGCTTCCTCACACTGACACAGACCTGCTTGCACTCATTTCATATCCTTGTCCCAAACCATTTAACAGGAACCAACAGAATACGCCTTTTCTTGTATCCAAATTAATATTAATAAGGGTTTCATTAATTTAACCATTATGACAACAGGCACCTTTAGCAGTTATTATAGCAGGTATTATAATTACATGTATTATATTTATATTTTTCCAATATTTGGTATGTTGACAGGAAAAATAACATTTCAAGCTTAAGCAAATAGACAAATAATTGTTATTTAAATGTCAAGTAGGAAAGAAGTACTCTACCTGCTTGGCTTCTGATTGGGTGGGCTGTGGCGAGGGCGGGCCTGGGATTCCAGGGACATTATGCAGTACGGTGACAGGTCTGACAAGCTGACAACAGAGACACAGACGAGCACAATCAAAATGAGTCCTCTTTACAAAAACCCGCGGCTGGACCTAGCCACACAGCCCCAGTGGTTGTGGGCGCTTCCACATATCTCAGGCTCATTAGGTTGAATGGCCTGTTATTTTGTAGAAGCAGCGCAACATGGAGATGCCGCGTGCACGCTAATGAACCTCTGGCTGGCTGCAGGCAAGCATATGGACAGGGATGTGGAAGACAGGTTGGATAGGCATGAGTCAGGAGGCCAAAGCAAGGCCTCCCCTCACAAGGCACAAGGAATAGTGTGGAGATAGAAAAAACACATGATGGAGACAGCTTCTGTTCCCCAGCCACTCCAGCCCATCCCATTCCCAAAAGACCAAAAAAGATGGACGTTTACCCCGCTGTGCCGCTATCAGACAATAATCATCAGCTGCTCAGTGTTCCACATAAAGAATCAGATCCATTGTGAGCAAATAAGACATGCCACCACATGGGAAAGTACACTACACATCAACAAGACCTTGATTTTCTGCAAAGTTCACTGAAGAGACAATGTGATAAACAGCCGTTATCATTGCACCACCAATCGCATTAGTAGCATAATGTGTGCAGTGTGCCAAAAATCAAGAATGATAATTCTCATTGTGCAAGGACAAATAGGAGTGCAACTTCCTGGAAAGAAGCCTGCTGTGCATCCGCCAATTCTTGTCTCTGCTGCACACATACACATGCACTTGATTGTCTATGATTTTATTCAGACTCGTTGGTATTTATCGATTGCCAAATTTTAGAAGCCAAACCAGACAAACAGTATTGGAAACAATGCTGTACAATGTATTATTAGCTGTAATTCAATCAGTTGCTGTTCTTTTGTTTGATGGTGTAACGATTAAAACAGGTTTGAAATGACAAATAACCCCCAAGTGCGTGGCTTAAGGAATGGAACTGTGCCTCTTGGTGGAGGTCTGTGCTGTACGAGTGATTTTCTCGTTTTAAATACAGATGAAACTTGGAAAATAAGAAAATTGTTTGAAAGTCCAGTGACTTCTGTAATTCAATTTACAATGTCACACTGATAAATGACAGACTCATAAATGCGGAGTGAGAAAATGGACTGTGAGCAATAATCATCCAAAATATAACAAAGTCTTGGCATCTGCATCAGGGGTCTCCATCCTTTGTCACCCAGAGAGACACTTTCTCAGGAATAAAGTGGCCGATATAATAGCTACAGGTACTACTTTTAAGCGTCCAGGAAAAAAGGTCAATTGAACAGTGAAAGATAGCCTAGATTTGGTATTGTTTCTATAATTTTATTCATTATTTCTCATTATTTATCCGTTTAGTTTTCATTTACAAAAGTTGTGGGCGTGTGAATCATAAATATGTTAACTATTCCGAAATATACGCACTTTCTAATTCCTTTGGGCAGCTACTTAGAAGACACTGGTAGCTCCCGAGCTACAGGTTGGAGACCCCTAGTCTATAATTTAGATTGGTTTCACATCATAAGTAAATCTATTTATACCAAAATAAACTTTAAAATAATATTCTAATTTCTGAGTTTCACCAGTAGATTCATTTCACATTGAACACAGTGAGCTCATCACAGTCTGAAATTCAACTTCTCACAATGTTCTAATTATTGGAGTCTGTATTTTCTGCAAAGTCAGAAGAATAATTTCAGACAGTTTTTACACAGCATAAACAAACGTATACATTGAACATATCTTTGTGTTCAAAAGTGGTCTATATAAATGTGTTACTCACAGGAATTGTGGTTGGAATATGGACACTTGAGCTTGTAATTGATGCAGGTATAGCCACTGGCATGGTTTGACCGTTTGGCAGCTGTAACAGCACAGGAAAGGTGCCAGTCACTGGTCTGGAGAGAGAAAATCACATTTTAAACAAACACACAGTATATAGTATCATATATAATCCTTTTGCTTACGATGACTTGGCAAAAAGGCTGAGAGACAATGAGGTGCACTTAATTCATGAATAAGGAAGACCAGTTTTGCTCAGTGCTTTGAATCAGACACGTTTGTATTATTTTTAAATTTCTTACATAATATTATTACTTTAGGTAAGCAACTAAGCAAAACTGACGTCTGAATACTGAAAAAGAAAAATATATCACATAATAAATAAAAGCAAATGAAAAACAAAGAATGGGGTACGGTAATCAAAATGAACAGTGCATAAAGTAAATTTGAAGTGTAAAAGCATAACTACTTACACTATAGGCCTGTTAGAGGGTGGAACCTGGGTAATAACAGAACTAGAGGTTGGCGATGGGAGAGCTTGCTGAATTATAACACTAGCCTCTGTGGTTGCTAGAAGTACATTAGGGACTTGGAGGGAAGCAGGATGCACTATAGTAGATGTTGGCAGTGAGGTTGGCGGCAAAGATATGTCCTGAAAACATTCAGCAAATCAAAATTCAGCCAGAATTGGAGGAATAAAAGTTCTTGTGAAAATTCCTGCAACTTTACAAAAACATTTTTTTTACACAACATTGTACATACCTGCATCATAAAGAGCATAAGCACGGTTATGGAATACCTTTTCATCACTTGTCGTGGACTCGGGGTGTGGCAAGGGACTGTCTCGATGTGCATCCACAGCTGAGGCCTCCTCTCGTTTGGCTCGTATAACAGGTGTGGCAAGAGGTGACAAATCCAATGGTAACTGCTATGAGGAAAATTAAGTACTAGATAAACATCTTTTATTCAAAATGTGTCAATAACAAGCAGTCAAAATTAAACTAACTTTTTTAATATCCTCCTCAGATGCTTTTTTAAAGTCATGGTCAAAAGGACTTGTTAGTTCGTTGAACAGCCCGACTTCATCACAGTTCTTTAAAAAGCGCGTTGGAGTAGGAGTTTGGTCTGAAAAGAACGCATTGCATGTTAATATTTACATTTAACATGCAAATATATCATTTGATCCCCAAATACTGTATGTACCAGCAATGATGACACTGTCATTCCTCGCTGGGCCAAACTTCAGGGTCATCTCATGCTTGTGCCTGTGGACGGCCAGGTGGTCTTCATTTGTAAATCTCTGTTATTTCAAGAAAAACAACAAAACGAGACATTAGTGACATCTGAGGTTCAGGAGGTCTGGACCATTCTTTTTTTTGTCATCGTCTCCTAATGTACAGTTATATGGTTTCTCGTCGGATATGACTGGTTGTATATTTCAAACAATAGTGAAAAAAAATGCTAACCTATTTATTTATTTTACTTATTATCACTACTTACTTCAATGCAGCACTTTGGAAACTCAAGTTTATATAATGAAAATATATAAAGTGGATTTGGAGGGTGGATATTTTATCGAAAGATGTTTTTTCTGAACATTTGTCCAGATTTCAATTAGCTTGTGACCAATGACGATAATGTTGTTCATACATAGCATTTTACAGCTCTAAGAGCCAGTAGACATTATAGTTTGTTATTCAAAACACCATATTCAGGAAGTTACTATGATAACATTCACATTATGTAAATATATTGTACATATTAGATCACATTAGTTGGATCTTTGTATTTGTAAAAAACTGCTCACAACTTTTTATATATTACTTAATCCATTAGGCCAGGCCACCAACCTTTCAGACAGGGACAGGGACAGGGAAAAAAGTATTCAAGTATTGAATAAATAACAAAACAAAACAAACAAAAAGTGCAGTGCTTATTAAGGGGATGGGGTCCAAAACAGATAAGAGCAATAATTGTTAATATTTAAAATATACAAAAATTCGCCTCTCAAATCCCACCAGGACAGCAGAAGGAAGCTACACGCTCTCCCTTTTGCCAGAACCCAGAAACTGTGGATTCCATTATGGAATAAAAAGCTCTGCAAACTTTCACATGTTTAAGAAAAGAATCAAAGCAACAATTAAATCATATGAATTTGATAATGAAAAAGATGGCGAAATAAAATTAACCAGTTAAAAGGAGTGCTGCAACAATGCTTCTGTATTGTTCATCATTAAAAAGGGGCAGGCAATGTATGACATGTTTCTTTTTTCTGCTCCATTTAAATTGTGTGGCACGACTACAATTGTTTGAAATGTAATTGTAACGTTGAGTAATGTCATGTTACTGTCCACAATGGAAATAAAGCAAAGAATACTAGTAATTAAGTAAAGACAGGCTAAAATTGACGCTTTAAACTGAGTAATTGAAAGTAATATTGGAATTTGTTGAAGGTGGTTTTCAGATGGACATGTAAGTTCTCTATTAGGCCTGCAACACAGAGGTTGAGAACCACTGCATGGCTCATGGGGAAACACAAACAGGCCATACATTAAAGTCAGTACGTACCTGACCACAACCAGGAGCAGTACATAAAAAGGGCTTGTCATCACTCATATTAGGGCAATCCTGTCAAGTACCCCTGCAAAAAGACATTCAAACAATTACGCTCAGACTTAAGTTTTGTATGGATCATTTATTTCAAAAGAAGAGTTTTCGTATCTATAACGTGCTATAATAGCTCATACACACGAGAACTAGCGATAGATAATAGACAAAGCGAATCAGCGATGGGCGGCTGCCCTTGTTTACATTAGGAGCGTCGTAAAACTTGCCACTGAATAACGTAACCTTTATCAATAGAATTGTCCAAATCATTCAGACATTTAACATGCAAGCTTTAGATTAACCATTAATTCAAATGGCAAATAATACCACTATTCCAAAGGCAATAATGCGACATAAAGGGATGCCTATTCTGGTCGCTAGCCAAAGCCCTCCGCTACTATTCAGACGTCGCCCTGTTTACGGCAAAAAACATTCTAAATGTTTTGTCAACATGCATTCAGCGGCTATAGATTCATGCTAAATCCTTGGCAATTTACGAGACTGCATTTGCGTCCATTCGCTTCCCGTGGACACTTACCCCACAGCCCAGTCCAGCCACAACCCAAGTCAAGAGCCCGTCCGCGTGATCCTCTCGCGAGAGAAATACTGATGTCTTCCGTAAACGTCATAGTCTGGTTCCAAAGGAGAATCCATGGACAGTACACTGATGTATGAAGTCAACTCCTCTTCCAGTTTTAACGCAATAACCATTTAAGTTACGTCCTAATTTTCTAAATGTGATGTTACACAAGAGTGGGTTCTGTATATTATGTGGTCAAATACATTGCCATATTACTATTAATGCTACTAGTAAAAATATTCAAACTTTACAATTTGAAATAATTAAAGTGAATTCAAACAAACATGTACTTAAATTATAGACTATAGATTTATTGAAATTTACAAAATTAGCATTGACTTGCTGCCCAATGCCATTTATGTGCCACTAAAACCAGTACCAGGGTCAGCAAAGGTGTGAATGGAGAAACAAGCCTGAACATTGCCATGTAGTCTTTGTAGTTCTGTTGAAAAACAACATTTCCAAAATGTTCATCACTGGAAAGATGTTTGACAGAAAAGTTGATGCTACTGTCAAAAGTCAAATACATGTATTTTAATAACATAATGTCTTACATTTGTACAATACATGTTTTCTTTTTTAACAGTGTCTGAAAGACCTGGAAATTTACATTTCTATGACACCAACAAAGAACAAATTGGTAGCCACAATAAAATATGTAGTTACAGCTGTATTCAAAGTGTGTGAGCATAATTTTACATGGCAAACAGGATAAGGAAAGCAACCATCAAACAGAACAGTCCCATAGCTTCAGACAAGGCAAACCCCAGGATGGCATAAGAGAAAAGCTGCTGCTTCAAAGATGGGTTCCTAAAAAATAAAAAGAGTTTTAGCACTCCAAAAAGGACACATCCTAAATATTGCAACGTAAATAGTTCCACAAACCTAGCATAGCCAATAATGAGACTGCCGAAGACTGTGCCAATACCAGCTCCAGATCCAGCTACTCCGACCGTGGCAGCTCCAGCACCAATGAACTTGGCAGCAGTGTCGATGTCCCGGCTCACAGCACTGGTCTGGAAGCTCCTCAGAGTCATCTGGGACACCACGCTCTGTGGCATCACTGCACTCTTTTGGACAAGGGACAGATGCAGACAAACCATTTATGATCACAGCGTAGGTAAACGTACAAGCACGGTTTCAGTTTAGATTCTGCACAAGCAAAAGGAAAGTCAATGTGTGTATTTATAGAAAACTACCTTACCTCTGTTTGGACATCTGGCCGGGACAGCACAGAAGCAGAGATGGGTCTGAACAGAGCCCGGGAACCAGCACGGACCTGCAGCAAACAGGGCAGGTTAATATATGATTAAGCAAGATTGTATCTGAGGAAAAGCATGTGCAATGACAGATCTAGAATGGATTGCTGGCTTCATATGGGCTAATGCTGACCTTGGCTAGCATACCACAAATGAATGAAGTTGCATCTCAAGAGAATTTAGGGTCAACCCTTATAGGTTTATATTAGGGTAGTCTGAAATGCAGTACAACAATTACGAAGATGTTCATCACGACTAAGAACCGATCCTTGAATATTGTAGCATTAGCCAGCTAGCGCGCTAGCCTGCTGGCCTACTCTGCAGTTACCCTTGTCAGAAAGCTAGTCAAGTTCACACAGGCCCACCTCGCACTCACTCAGCTAATTGCAAAATTCAAAGACTCACCAACGCCGGCGTCGATACAAACTTTGCACAAGCATACATGTTGTGATGTAAGGTTAGGTCGTTTGTACCGCTGTGGTGAAATCAGTGAAGCCCGGGATCTGTCTGAGGAAGACCGAAAAGAAGTGAGGTCAAACGAATGTACAAATGATCTACGAACAAAATAAAGACATACGCGTGCACACTGTAATCTGCTTTACACTATAGTGACACCGCTGGCATGCAAAAGGAGGCTAGACGCACGGATGAGACAGGATTTACAACTAAACTCTTCTCATTCAAACTGCCATTGCACTTACCGACTGCAGAGGTCGAACCACAGATGTGAACTACGCATGCGCTGTGTGATGTCCACAAGTGCCCGGATGACGAAGAAAGGTCATCCAATGCATTTTATTTAATTAGACAACACACTATTAAGATACGAGTGAGTCTTTTTTATTTGTATTGACCTTAGCACGGAGTTTTTTAATATTGAAGAACCATCAGACCAACCACAACTCAAACCTGTAAGATACTATATTTTATCAAAAGTAATTAGCACAGTAATGGATTACCCAACTCTGCCCACCACACAAACACTGTTTGAATGAATGTATGGTTTGGATGAATTCTTTGATTGAAAATTGAATCTTGAACAAACATTGATGTGTGTTCCATTGTTTCTTGGTCCAGGGTTGTGACATCACGGCTGTCTGCTCTTGCCCAAGTTTGTCACCTGTTGTGGTGTGAATATAGCATGTAGGGCCGGTGCTCTGGGTCTGTCAGTGCACCCCACAGGCTGATGGTGGAGCTGTAGGGGATCAACACCAGCCAAATGAGTAATCATGATGAATGTCTTTACAGCAGATGCTCTGTGATGGAAAGGTAATGAGTATAGAGTCCCTGCCGCACGCTGCTGCACAAGGATACTGTCCTGCTGGTTCCTTATTTTGGACTAATCTGCTCCAATTAAAGCATGTAAGAAATATATCTGCAATAAAACACAACTAAGCATATAATGGTCAGAATACAACATTGACATTTAAGAGAACTTAACAGAACATAATCTGTGGATGCTAATGTAATGTCTGTATCTATCCAGCAGAGGGAGCAGTGGAGCATGACCATAGAACTGTAATGTTATAATAGATCTATGGGCGCGAGGCAATTGTACACTTTGTTACCTGGAACAGTTAGTGCAAAACAAACAGTTAAACGACTTTAATTTAATGCAAAAGAAATCCAGTTTATGCATTAATTATGTATCGTTTTAGTCTGGCCAAGTTTCATGCTCATGCAGATCCCCCTCCCCATTTAAACACTTAATAAATTGTAGAAATAGACATTAAGCTATTCCAATGACATTTCTGTTGGCTGTAGTGTTGCACACACAAGCCGTAAGACACCAAGCCTTATAGGTCAGATTTAATCATATAATAAAACATGAAGATTTACAATGCATTAATTGCGGGGAGCACATATCAAAGTGGCCGTTAACTACCTGAGGTCATTGTCACACTGTCCAATTACCCAGGCAGCGGCTGTGTGGTCCTACTGTGGAGCCTGGGCAGAACACTACCCACCTGTACTTGCTCCAGTTCAGCCACACACACACCCTGTCTCAAAGCCTGCATGCAACACTGAGACATTCCATTTGCATGCCCGCCCCATCAAGCTGGATGCACTCAGACTGGTAATAAAAGGCATTGACCCCCTTAACCTTTATGAATTACAATTTGTGCCTGTAGCACGTCCTGTCAGAGGCCTCAGAAAAGCAGGCACCTCGACTGGGGTGTGTGCGTGTTGTTTTGCAGTTGTTAAGGAGAGGGGAAAAGGTTTTTACAGCTCTTCGTCGGAGCTTCTGACAAGCAAGGAGGAGGCGCTCTGACAGCCCACGCAGGGAAGGGAGGGACTGCTGATGGCTCCATGCTAATCTCAATCCCTAGATGCTCCAGGAAACTACAAAGCTGCTTCCCTTTGTCAAGAGCAAGCAAACAGAGTCTGTAGGGCAGAGTTCTCCATTCCTCCCCACAAGTCTTCTCTAAGAAGACTCAAATAGAGCTGGAAATCAAAGGGTGCCCTCAAATATGGACAATGGGCAAAGACATCAACGCAAAAACAAAAACAATATGGTTGTAGGAGCGACATCTCCAACAGTTGTATTGTTTATTATATAGAACACCATAAACAAAGTTATGTTCTATGCGAAGCAGTAAATGAGGAGGGGTCTTTAATGAAGGAAACAGATGCAGTTGAAATCTACAAAAGATTTCTGATACCGTGCAAAAAATCCCACAGAAAAACAACTCATCGTCTTCTCCAGCGTTGATGTAACGGACATTAGTATTCAGAGAATGGATTTTTCTGCAAATCTATAATAACTCTGATCTTTGTGCTGCCAGTGTAGTGTAAGGAATGCTGAGGCAGACTTTTAGTCGGATAAGCCTGTAACACCACTATATCCCTGTGCTTAGAAATACTCAGTTGTACAATAAGAGCAATGTACACACAAAAGTGCTCCTGTTGACTGGATTCAGATAAAGTTGAAAAGTGCTATTGTGATGAGCATCTACAGAGCCCATTCCTCCCTTCTCCCTCTGTTTAACATCAGGAAATGCAGGCAGTGACTGTGTGAACAGGAGCGTGGCTGACAGGGGCAGCCGTGCGATGATTGGTTTACGGATCTGTGCTTTCTCCAGTGACTTCAAGGTCACTAAGATTTACAATCAAATGTCTTATGACACTTTAGTAAAACCCACCAATGCTCAGAAAGAGGCTGGTGCGTCTGCGTGACCTCTCCGACCATTACAGGAATCCACGCTTTATTATCACAGCCAACACATTTGCATGTAGCAGACAGAAGGTTGTTAACAGAGGCATATGGAGAAAGAATTTGATAGACACAGTATATGGTGCGCATGCAACTGCACATTACAAGAGCAGTATGTTTCAAGCTCCAGTCAAACTGCAGATACAGTCTGCTACACAAAAGAGCAATTAATATGATTTAAAAGTCAATCTATGATAGTGGTGTTCTGCCCTCAATTGAAATATTACAGCTCTATGTAGGGCCTGCCATTTAGTCTGATGATTTAGTTTGATGGTGGCTTAGCTATTTCCTCTTGTAGCTAAGTAGTAAATATAAAAACAATAAACAGTCTGGTAAAAGAAGTTAAATGCTTTCTTTTTGCGCACAATAAATCTGTAATTATTTAGGCATATTAACGTATATACCGCATATAACATAATTGTCAGTCCCAACTACACCCAAGTGTTTTCGGAGTAACTGTGTACAAGAGGGAAGGGCGTGCTTTGTTTTAATCATTACTGAAATTATGTCGCACAGCTCTGGATATGAGGCTTGTTATACACGCGCTAATATCCAAGGCGTGTTTACTTAGCACTCATATGGAACGCTGTTGATTTTTATGGGGCGCATATGGCTACATTTTATTGAGCTCAATTAAATCGCTCTAAACTAGGATTAACTTTTTTGAGCAGCAATCCATTATCCGAACTGTTCGAAGGCTGTGGGGCTCACGGCTGTTGCACACGGCGTCTCTCGGCACAGATTGGGGTTGTCAAATATGAGCCTGTCACAACAATATTTAGTGAAACAGCCCCTTCCTGCTTTTAATGGTCGACCTACATCCCAGTTCAGAGGGCTAATAAAGGCAGTCTGGTGGAGGTCCTGGTGCTGCACAATGTCACTCACAGATGCCCAACTCAGCAAGATCCGGAATGCTCAATTAGTTGCTTTTATAGGGCCCATTAATATGCATTAACTCCCTTTTCTAGGTATAAGCCGAGACAAACAATGTGGGTGCTGACATATAAGCCTGGCAACACTTTTTTAATTGCTTTAAGCTAAGGAGACGTTGTTATGGATTTTCTTTTTGCGTTTAGTAAAAGTAAACTATATCACACCCGGATAATAACACAATATTGATCTAAAGTGGTTTAATATTACAAACGGGTTCAAGGACTTCCTGGTAAAAACTGCAAAACAAAAAAGGCTCCATTTCACCATAGCCAGCAGTGAAAGTTTATGTTTTTTAAGTTTTTAAATAGGACAGCATTTTGGAACCTAGATGGAGTATAAGGAATATTTTTTGAGAATTTAAACTTCAAATTTAGAGCAATACAGGATACCTCACGCATACATTCATTAGTTGAAATAGGGATAAATACATAGTTGGTCCACTAAAAACAAAATAGATGTGCATGAAGTCACAGCAATATTAACTGAAAAACAATATTGAGAGTGAATTGAGAGTTTAATCTGGCTCGTATAAAAACATGTAGTAGTAAAATCTTTAGTTGGTTTGCTCCATATTATTTCACCTAGAAACTAAAATCTAAAAAAATTAGTGAACCCACACTGTTTCTAAGTTGACTAAGAAACCAACCAATTAATTATCTACACAACGAATTATTAACAGCCCTAGTTGAAATGAAACACGGTAATACAGCTATAGGAAAGGTCAGCTGTTGTCATCTCCCTTTAATACAACACAAAAGTCAACAGAAACACTAAGCAATCAGCCTTGATTAAGTGATTTCCAAATTACATATCAAAAGTCCAAAATCATATCCAGTCTTGTGTGACACGCCTTCAACCCATTCTCCTCTCCTCCCACACAATAAAGCGATCTGGCAACGCAGCGAGGCCCGAATCAATCATGGCACTTTATTATGCTGTCACTAGTCTGCTTCCTGCAAGTGTGTTTACCCTGTCCATGGCCCGGCGATGGCGGCTGTTCAGTGTGCATTAAGACGGACATAATTGAGATTGTGGGCGGCCCAAAGTGCAGGGCTCAACCTGTAGTCGTTAATCTGTCATATTGTGGAGAGTCACGGCGGCGCTTGACCTATAGGAGGCTCCACCTTGAAGGCAGGGGCTGATGGAGGCTTTGTTGTTTTCATGGCAGCGGCTCGCACCTATTTTAACTTTATTGCTTTGCCACCAACGGGGAAAGCCAAAAAGCAGCGTGATCTATAGGGCAACCTCTGACTTCAATTGGGCTTGGCCTGCCTTCTAATCCCTGTTATGTGCTTGACGATTAGCAGCCAGTCTATTAAAACACACCACCTCTAGATTGGGTTCATGAGAGAGAAAAAGCAGTTGATGAAGAAAGAATGTGCGGTTTACAAAGAATGTAACTGATGGGAAAAAGGTCGATGTAGGATGTAGGAGGTGATAGGTTGCGTTCATGTACTTTCTAGACTTCTGATTCAGTTGGAGGGCAGGTGCCGGTAAAACTCTATGGGAAAGAAATAGAGTTTTGAAAGAAATGTTGATTCACAAACTTGCTATATTATTCTTTGGTCTGAAAGTCTTATCTTCTGGGCAACATCATACAAGTTTTTCAAATATTGTCACCACTTTTAGGCACATTTATGAGATGATTAGACCATAGTTGATATGTACTGACAGGGATGATGTGGAACATTGTGATAGTTTTGTTTCATGTGGATTGGACCAGGAATTACAGAGAAATTAGCTCTAAACCACTACAAGGCTGGAAATCGGACTTTTGACAGATTTTCCAGCTGCCCTCCACCTCAATTTTAAACTATATGCTCTTTGGAACGCAACATATAAACGGTAATAATAATAATAATAATAATAACAATAAAAATACAATAACAACAATTTCCAGTACTAAGAAGACATATTGGAGGTTCTTATTCACTTAATCTATTTAACTTATTTATCCATTCAGAGAAAAAAATACTGTCTGTTGCCAGAGGTGGCGGCAAGTGACTCTGTATAAAGTACTGTACATACAGAAAGTAGTTATTCCTGGTATTGGTAGTTTACTTTTACTTCTTACTTTTGAATCCAACTATCTGGATTTTCTAATCCTTACATTCTAAAATGACTAGTTTGACAATACAAATGGCGACGCAAAAAAAAAAAAGTGATTACCAATGCTTCTTTGTGAATTTGTTAATTTTGGTTAGCCACACGTCTAAATTCTGATAATTTGGTTTAAGTTTTACATGTTTGTCTAAAGGCAATGCTGCAATTAATATATTGTTTGTCAATTATAAAACAAAAATAACTTTTTGATGTATAATTGTACAAACAAAAGCTTGTGCCTGTAAACTGTTATGGGAATGATCTAAATACTTTTATACCAGAACTGATTTTCTTTATAATAA
>JAPMNZ010945333.1:0-10844 GCA_029875035.1 Pomatoschistus microps | reverse complement strand
ACACACCAAGGTAGAAATGTCATCATTCAGGCCATATGTTAGAGATTATGAACAAAAACAAACAAATTTTTTTACTCCACTCATCCACAACTACCACTAAAGACTCCAAGCTGTCAGATGTTAAAAGGGAAATACTGATGTCAGATGTTAAATGGCTTCACACAAACACTACCAAATAGTGAAAAAAGTTTTCTTCATCATTCTTATTCTCTGAAATATGACCAATGACAAACATAAAATGTGCCTGGGTGTGTGGACTGTATTTTTGTGAATATGGATAATGGGCTTTTCAATGGTGCAGCGGTCTTATTTGTGGTGACAATACAACGCTTTGTGTAAACATAGAAGAGTCACGCTCGTCAGCGCTCGCCTATCTTTGTACACAGAAACAAATGGATCTTTGATGGTCTGAGACGACTGTTTTGTACCACTATTCAGCACTATTATCAAAGAAGAAAATATCACGTACACTCCTTTGTAATGTACTGTTCAAAAGACTAAAGACAAGAGTGTTTAAGTGCTACCTGCACAGGGGCTTGGTCGGCCCTCGCTTCTGCAGCTGTGGTGTGGGGGCCAGTGGTCTTGGGGTGAGGGCCGTGGCTTTGACTCGGTGGTCGAAGGGGAACAGCGGAGGGGACGGTGTTCGATTGTGGAGAGTCCGCACGACAAATGGGCGAGGACAGAGGCTCTGAGGTTTGGATCTCATCTTATCAAAAAAAAGTAAAATGTAAATAATAATCACATAAAGTGTGCCAGTGTAGTGTATGGTCAGTTTGGTGAACTCACCGTTTGTTACCACGTCCTCAGCGTTAGGCGACTGATGGGAGCCATTACTGCTCTGGGCATCCGACCTGAGAAAAAAACATTTGCTCATTTAACTTGTAATTTTAGATTAATGAAATGATGTCATTAATCTGCCAATCTGCCAATGTCTTTAACCCAGGACACATTCTATTCAACGACATGATTTTCCAGAAAACATTTCACAATTTTTTTTCTTTCTTACATACTTTCCATTTGTTTTTATGATTTAATTTTAGTAGTTCACATTTTGTCTGTTTCACATTAAAACATTTTTTAATAAAGCTGTCACCTAAAGGGTTTGTGTATGAGTTGCCCATCAGTAAACAGATCCAGCTAACATTTTCCAGAGCAAAACCATGTGAGTTTCTGAGATTTGCATAGGATTGTTGCTGCTAAATTGCTGCTATAGTTTTCAGCGCAGTACCGCTTTGTGGCTAACAACTCACTCTCCACTGGACGCAGAGGCTCCCTCAGGCTCCTTCTCCTCACTCTGAACCTCCTCATTTGGACTCGGCTCTTTAAAGACAAGAACAGAGACAAATATATCAATCATATTCAGGATCAAAACAACAAAAAATCTAAACTATATCATAACGGTTTTTTACAGGTTCTCCAAACAACAACACTACATGGCAAGTTTAGTACAGCCTTTGACCATATAATAAAAATCTCACCACTGTTAAGTGATTCTTCACTTGTGTCCTCATTCAAATACTCCAAAAGACCATCAAATATTTCCAACAGATTTTCGATTGACTCTTTGTGACCCGTGACAACATTTTCACCTGCAAACATGGACACGAGTTGCCCTCATTGGAAACCTTTAATCAGCAGGTGTAAAGACAACTTTGTAAGAGAAATAGTTTACCTGTGATGTGCGAGAGGCTGATTTGTAAATAATCCAAGGACAAAGAGTCGATCACCGATTGAACGTTATGAATGTCATCCTCTTGACAGCGAGGGTCGATTATGTAATCTACCAAACAAGATTGACAAATGTACATGATGGTCAAGAACAGCCATATCCAGCTTTTTGTGGACGTTAGCTGTATTAACATAAGCTACTTCAGTCTCATGACCTGATGTAATGTGATTGGGAAAATTCTTGAACTGTTAAGCCCCACACATAGATAATTACACCTAACACCAGGATTTCAGAGATTAAACATTCTTCTTACCTGGAACCTTCTCTCCTAAAATGCTCTCATAGAGAGCAACAAAAACATGTGCATCGCAGTCAGTCAGTTTCCTCAGCCTCAGGCTCAGGTGACATTTGCTGAGGAGCTCGTTTGCCACATCAACCCAATCTGTAGGAAAAACCTCAAATTAAAGTAGAGCATGGAAATCCATGAATCCAAGACTATTGGCGAGTAACTTAAAAGTGAATTGGCCTAAATGAATGTAATTATACGCATTGTAAACAGAACAATCATTGCAACTTCATTTAATGGAGTGGTTTGTTTAATAATTTCCCCAAGTAAGAAATTTTAAAGAAAGTTGTTTTGACCAGATGAGCATGTAATGCATACATGTAACGTTAATGGAATAGACAACAGAATAGAGTTTAATGCCGGTATTCTGTCACTAACTAATGCAACTGTTAACTATTTACACTGGTAACTCATCAAACTAGCTAATGTTTCAACAAAAACTAATGCTTAATCAAGACCTTTTGTATCAAGTGGCGTCAATGATAATAAACTCCAAGTAATATAAGAACATTAGGTTTGTAATTATTATTACTATCATCATTATCAATATTATTGTTATTATCATCAGGAGGACTTCTTTGCATATTTTTGTGGTCATAAACGCTGCTAGCGCCGCAGTGCTACGTGTCGTTAGCTGTAACAGACTCACCTCTGTCCACCTCCTGGGTTCCCATCAAACTGCTCACGACAGGAGGCAAAAGGCTCTAAATAAACAGATTATTTCCTGGTGGATCTTCAGAGGCTCAAACCTGATGGAAACTCGTTACGGACACAGTTTGATGTTTATTTCACCGTTTCATGAAGCAGGAACTTCTCTGTTCTCGTTTGAAACATTGACCTCCTCTGATTGGCTCTAGCCAGTCTATGTTTCCGGAAGTGAGTTTGAATAGCTATACAGCGCTTGCCACCGGTCATTTTGAGAACTGCAATATTTCTGGAAAATTCGATAGCGTGTGTATTTATTTAACCACACTTGTAAACTTTCATTTAAACACACGTTTAAATGTATTGAATACACAATTAGCTTGAGGCATCACGTAGTACTTTAAAAAGTAATTCTTCATCGTTGTCGTCCCGCGCCTTTGTTTTGGGTGTTTTTGCTGAGTCCTCTGACCATCGATCTATTATGCCTCAGGACTACAGAGCTGAGACTGACATCATATTAGGTTATGGCCTGAATGCAATGACACTAAAATCACCAATATGAGCTCCACCTGTCTCAAGCAAAACATATTACTCAACAGTTGTAAGTCCCACACCTGACCACTGGGGCTCCCTGAATTCTTTGAATGAAGTTTTTGATCACAACGTTTGTCCCATGAGACTAGAAATTAATTCGCATGACAATATTTACAGTCTATGCGCATGACCCTGAACACAGCAATATGCAACACACAACTGTGAGTTCAACAGCGCCACCTACAGGCATTTCGAGTTGTGTTTTTTTAATTGGTTGTTCATTGCAGAGACTTCTACCACGTCATTTTCCCATCTGGACGGATTGAAGATATGCAATTTTCAAGAAAAAGTTAGAAATGTTTCAGTTTTCATGCAAGGTGGTGGGGAACTTCTCCTTGTTTGATGATGTCTACAGGCTCTAACCTACAGAACTGTAACTAACATCACTAACAGTTGGTAATGGCCTGAACAAACTTCAGAGCTGTGTTTGCATGTTTTAACTGTATGAGACTGTCATCAGGTGAAGTGAATGAGGGATCCAAAATGCAAGAATGTCAAAATTGATGGTTTTATGAAGATAAAATAAAAGTCCAGGTGAAAACAAACCCCAAATTCAAACAAGAACTCGGGAAACAGGATAACAGACGGACAAACATAGAGACAATATAATAGACCAGCAACAAGGGGAGAGGAGCACAGGAACATAGACTGAGACACAGAAAAAACACATCAGGGCGGGACAGACAATCAACACGGCATCAGGACAGGACATCAAAATGAAATGAAACCACAGAGAACTTAAAAATAAAACCAAATACAGAAATTAAATCCACACCATGACAGAGACAAGTAATCTAATATAATAATCTAAGTATGTCAAGTGTATAGAAACCATACCATAAACAAAAGGGAAAACGTATTTTTAAAGCACTGAACAGATATCACTTAAGATAACATGCATATTTCAATCTCAGCATTTGTAGAGCAAACATAATGACATATAAGACTCTGAAGTAGAGTGTTGCTAAGATACTCTCACTTCACATATGAAGGCCTGTGTTTTGCTACAGGGTGTATCATTCCAGTTGCTTCCAGTGAAACTCATTATAATTTCGGCGCAATCTTCACCATGATCAGACTCATTTGGTTCTCCAGAATTCCAAAATCTGGAAAATATAATATTTTAATATTCTGTATAAAATGCAACATAAAAACAGGAAATATAATAAAACCTTAGGCTGATTGGAGAGCCATCCACCCATTTCCAAACTCCCTCAGTCTCACGGTTACTCAGTCCTATCCATCTGCGCCCATTATATCTTCTAATAAATGTCTAGGCCATGTGAATATACAGCCTAATCAGTTGTTTTTCAAAATACAGGCATTGTAAATGTTATTAAACAAATGCAGAACAGACCTGTTCCTCATTGCTGTTGATGATGATGAGATCAGCACCATTTTCCTGACAGAAGCCCCTGCTCTCCTCCCAAGTAAGCTCTGCAGATGAGCCATAATAGAAACTACCTCGGAAGTAGTACCAGTTATTGTTTGAAAAGGAATCTAAAGTGTAGAATACACACAACAACAACAAAAACAAAATGACATTGCTTTATTGCCCTGTGATGACTGTTTTTTGTGCTGACAACAAAAGTGTTTTAGTGTACATACATAAAATTTGCAGTTCGGCCTCAAGTTGATCTTTTTCCTCTGATGTCTTTGCATGGCTGCTTTGAAGAACTGAGGACAAAAGGACATTTACAATCGTTGCTCACAATGTTTCACTCTCTGGAAGACTTACCAGTATACATTTTGTGGAGCTCGTCTTTTTCTTTCTGCTGGTTGTTGAAACTTAGTTGAAGATCTTGAAATAAGTAATTGCTAGTAATATTGCTACCTTGGACCTGATGATAATAAAGATAATAATACATTTCGAACCCTTGTACTTACCGGAGTAATTTCTCTGCAATTTATTTTTTTCTTCAAACTCATTGTGATGACTCATGTTAAGGACTGAAAGAGAGAAACATATTTTAATTGATGTTCTATAATCTCAAACTGTATCGTAAACAGGTTGATCCTGATATCTTGAAAACATCCTTCACCACCTTGTGGGTGTTTGTGTGAGTGTTAGTCAGTCATGGTGCTTAACACCAGTAAATATAGATGAAATGTGCCATGAAGCATTTCTCACTTTTAAAGCATAATTGTGTTATGTGCTGACTGGAATACATGGTGTGTAGTCACACTTTCCAAAAAGTTGTTAATGAGTAATAATAGGCATTTCACAATAGAACAACTCTACTGTAGTTTCCGGCTTATGTCTTTGACTGGTGCTGAGAGAAGTGCTGTTTTAGACAGAACTTCATGAGGTAAACTCTGATGTCTACTGCGCAGTGCAAGTGGGTGAGGATTATTTTTTAAGTGGAGTCTTCAGGAAAGGAGTTTTCCCCAACAGAAAACCTTTCCAAGAGGATTACTCCATTTGCTTGATTTGGGTCAAGCACAGTTGAAATTAAAATCAACATGCAAGACAACAATAAAACAGTTCTATTTTTTTGAATACTTAATCAAAATTAGGGTATTTTGTTTTATTGACAATTAGTTGCTTTCTAGAAATAAAGACAATTACTGTTATTCAAACATTGCAGAATATAGAACCAAAGGCAAAACATTTATCCCAACACACAAGCAGTGCTTACATTGACGAAGGCCAACATTGAGTGAAGCCTGCAGGATGCACAGAAGTCCAAAGCTGGCTACAACCAGTCGAATCACTCGTTCTCCTGTTGAAACAAGGCTTTAGAAGATCAATTTAGAAATTCAAATCTTGGATCATGGTTTCCCTGACCTGTCCCTGCAGCAGCCTCTTCCTCGATATTGGTCTCAGCGCCATTTCGGGAGTTGGTTCTGAAGGTACCGTTATTGTTGAGGACGTAGGCAGATGTGTTCTCATAGACATCCATTGTACTTTAGGCAGCTTCACATTTCAACTGTGCAATTTTTGCTGTTGACTGTCTTTAAAAAGGGGAACCTGCTTGAAAACTGTTATCACACATTTGCATTTTATTAAAAACTGTGACTCGCACTCGCTCTGTTGGTTTTTTTATGCATTCACTCTAAAATCAGGAACTTCTGGCACACATGCAACTCTGCCACTTCTGTCCATAAGCTCTTGCCTCAGACCACTACATGTTTTCTAGTTTTGGCAATTTTTCCAGTGAATGACTCTCTTTCCAATAACGTGGCAGCGCTGTGTCGCTAGACCAGAAACATGCTGGAATGTTTTTTGTGACTGGACAGACTCTTATAACTGCACTCAATATCTTTAACTGTTTAAGGTATTCCAGTGAATGGCAAAATTAAATTATAATAAAAACTTAAATTTGAAAGGTATCAAAATCTATTACTGGGTAAAAATGTTTATTTTTCTAAACAGCAAACTATATTGCACAACAAACAAGTTAATCTGATTAGTTTCAGTTCTAGAGAAGTATTTCAAATCAATGACACATCATACTAACAGCTTTGACCAGTAAGACAATAATACAAAATATTTACGTTTTAACAATTTCCACTTCTACAAATCACATATATAACAAAAATGTTAAAGAAAATAAAAAAAGAAAACAATGTGAGCAAGTATAACAAATGGTAAATTACTCTTTAGTACAGCATTAACACACATCAAAATTGACGTAAAAATAGGCATAGATGAAGATATATTTATGGAGAAATCACCGGAAACAACATGCATTACACTTGAAATCATGAACATGTTTTCTGGACTTTTACTTTGAGGGAGGAAGCAGGACTCAATAGTAGCTTTAAAAAGTCTTTTTTTTTTCACATATCCAGTAGTTTTCGTCATCACATTTAAGGTCATTCCATGTATCCTCCACTTCAAAGAATCTCACTTCAACACAGTCCTCCATAGCGCCCTGGTTCGGTTCACCGGGACCCCAGTAGCTGAAAAAGGTTTACGTTATTTTAGTTTCTCAGAGGTTAAAGTGGAACTACTGGTTCCTGAAAAAGATTCGTTATCTACGATTATTGATATCACCTTTAGTTTTAACTACTTTCAAATACTTAACTAATAACTAGCACAGTGACTTTTGTACAAAAATATGGTCTAATTTAACATTAGTCTGCATATCAGCCTGCCGACCTTATATTCAATGTTTTTTTCCGACTTTACTTTACTTTTGTTTTTTCTATGTGGTTTTTGTTTAGTTTTACTTCCTGTCCTGTTCCCCCGGTTAAAGGAGTTATGAGTTATACCGAGTTATACCCGTTTCTGCAAGGTTTGAATGTTTAGCACCGCCCCCCATCTCGCTCAGAGGCTTCTCATTTCCCCTACGAGGAGCCAACTAGTTGTATTTGCGATCTGATGCTAACATTAGCATTAGCGCAACTTAAGCTGTACAACAATCACTGATGAAATGGTACAAAAGCAATGCACTGCTAACAAAATATATTACTGAAAGATCACGGCTAGTTTCACGTCCGAATGTGGTCCGAGCATAGATAGCCCGAGCCAGTCTGCCCCACCCTAATGTGTTTTACCTGTGTGTCTCACCTGTGCTCTTCTCCCCTTGTTGCTGGTCCATTGTCAATGTCTTTGCTTGTTGTTGTCTGTTCCTGGTTCCGTTTGGATTTTGAGTTTTTTTTTACATCTTGGACTTTTAGTTATTAAATCACTATTATTTTTGCATTCCTGCATCTTGGGTCTTCTTTCATTTCACTCCACCAACAAAATCTTTAATCCAATAATGCTAATTCTATGTGTGTTTTCAGACGATATAACCCAACCTGGCAAACCCTTAAACAGCTACATAAAAAATATGTGTGTGTGGGTGTTTAGTCCCACTTTAACATACACAAATAATATAATAAAAAGACCTTGTTGTCAGAGGTGTTCCGTCCACCCACATCCAGCCTTCACTTGTGTTCTTGAGTCCAATCCACATGAAGCGATGGAACTTCCTTGTGAATTCCTTTTTATTAGAAAATAAATATATGTAAATGTATATAAGTCATTATTTCTTGCCTGGTTTATGTCAGTATCACCTGCTCATTTCGGCTGTTGATCACCATCAGGTCTGCGTCTCTCTGGCGGCAGAACATGCGACTCCTCCACCAGGTTCTCTTCACAGTCGAAATGTAATAGAGACTTGTGTTGAAATACAGCCAGCCATCTCGGAAATACTCATCTGCAGTTGAGAAAGTTAAGAAATAAGTACCCAAATATAATAAACTCAAAATGTAACTGATTTACTGTATTTAACAAGTGTAGTTCTGACCAAATTTTGTGACGTTCGTCCATGTTCCACCGAGCTCCGCAATACTTTCATCAGGTTCAGAGTAGTCTGCAAAAGCAATAACGATTATGACATGTGTACTCACCAGTTTAGTCTATATTTGTTTTGTATTAATTGATTATAACATACAGAAATAAACTCGAAATGAAACATTGATGGTGGCTTGGAGGATGCACAGGAGACCAAAACTCAACAGAACCAACCGCAGCAGTTTCTTATCTGTCGATGTAAAACACTGTTATTAATACACAAAGACATCATTTTGTTTTATCTCAATGTAAATTAATGAATGAATGAATAGAAATATTGTATTATTGGCGAATGTAGAAAGATACAATATTTCAATCATCTTTCAATTAAAGATGAGGTACCTAAACAAACCACGTTCACTCAGCTCTCAGAATGGAAAAGATAACATGTTTCCTATTAAGATAAATACAATATGTAGTCTGTTTTTTGACCACAATTAAGTGCTCCATTATCTTAGATTTTACATTCGTATTTGTCTCTATCCAAGAGCCAATACGCAGTGGGAAATACGCATATGTTAGCTTGTTGGTGGTTGGTAACAATAATCTGAAAATCCAGCAGAAAGGTGCAGCATGTCTACAGCGTGTAAACATGGTGTTAAAGAGAGAACCATCAATCTCTGGAAGAGAACATTGAACAGAGTTGTCCTGGAGTTTTGTTTTGTATTTGTGAGCGGATTGGCTGGATATTTCATTTGGTGTTTTTTGTGTATTTATGTACGCTGTATTTAGTACTGCAGTTATAATCATCATTATTAGACATGTAGCACATTTGATATCTCAGTATTAAAAACACTGGTAGTATGGAATAGTATGGAATAGCAATGACATGAATATAAATTACACAAACATGCATGAATGGCTCTCAAAGCAGCTTTTTGTGTGTAAATAATTTAGGAAAAAGTAAATTTCGCATCAGCCATGTGTAATTATAACCTGGCAAGAGCCAGATTGATGATTGTGTAGAACTCTAATGCATTCTCCAGTGTTTGTGAACTCACAAATACCGCAATAATTCAGCTTGCAGGCAAGGTTAGTGTAATTACAGCTGTCAAAAAGTATTGGACATTTTGCATAGTGTTTTGATTTTCACTAATATTGTCTCATTTTGCAACATTTCAGTAGTAATCAATATATACTCGGTAGTACTATTTTAGACAGCCTTTCAAACTCTCGTTTAATCCTCCACCTCTAGTTACACCAGTAAGATGTTTGCTCCCCTGAACATAGTAAACATGTAACAGTTGCATTAATGAGTGTTCAGCACCAGCCTCACCGCTGTTGGAGATGGGACGAGGTCGACGAGGGATATTAACATATTCCATGTTAGTGTTTCTGACCATGTTTAGCTCCAGGTCGTTCAACAAACAGACCTCTATAAGAACACTGTGCTTGAGGAAATCACTTCTTCTTTCTGGTTTATTTCGCAACATTTGGAACGTTGTTTTGCACTCTCACCTATTTTCAAATAATTGCTCCATTTTACATAAGAGTCTCTTTGATTTTAGTATTTAAAAAAGTATTTCCTGACAATTCTCATCTGATCAAATATAATGATATTTCACTGATATATTCATGATGCCACTGTTTCCAAAATGACATTTCAATTATCTGCCCACACTTAAACTTCCACTTTTCTGCCTTCACAAAGTGCAGAAATTCAGAAAAACACTTCCTTTTTTCAAATTCCTAAATTGCTTCAAAGCTGCAATCTCCCTGATGCAATGGCTGTAAGGGTTATTTAAAGCTCCACTACGTCACTTTCCTGGTGGAGGATCTGCTTTTTGCTTTGTTTCATATTGTTGTTGTTCCATTGTCGAAGGCATTACATTTCCATCGACAATGGAACCAACTCATATTTGTGGAGAAAAGAGACAGTAAAAGAATGTGTCTCTTATTTTTGAGCTGTAAAATCATCTGTAAAGCAAGTTTTGTACATTTCTTTCATCATATACCACATACCATGCAAAAAAAGAACATGGCAACAAATGGGTGGTGGATCCCATCAGAAAGTTTCACGATGCACCTCTCAGCTTATATTCGAATGCTTCAAGTGAGATTAAGTAAATTAGATTAGCTTTATTCATAAAGTGCTTTTTGAACGACCTTTTTATTATTAGTGTGTTTTAAATTTACTCCACACACAGTGACCGCACCATCTCACCATGCACCACCATCACATTCATACCATGTTTTTGAATATATATGGGAAACTGGTAACCTTGCCTGCAAGCTGAATTCTCGCGGTATTTGTGAGTTCACAAACACTCGAGAATACATCTTGTACCGCTCCCGCCAACCCT
>JAPMNZ010945332.1:0-44515 GCA_029875035.1 Pomatoschistus microps | reverse complement strand
GTGGCTGATGAGCACAGGTGTGTTACTGAGCAGCTGTGGCTGATGAGCACAGGTGTGTTACTGAGCAGCTGTGGCTGATGAGCACAGGTGCAGGAGAGTAGATGGAGGGCTTCAGTGTAGCAGCGTGACGTCTCTTTGGTTTTCCAGTTTGAATTCGTGCTTAAGCTTCATGATTGTTTTGAACACATATAACGTGATGGCAGATAATAATTGCAGTCATTTTTTGTTGATATGTAAGGCGGATTATTGATCATTTATATTTACTACAAACCCATTTACCTACAAAATAAGAGCAGTGTGTGATCATGTGTGTTCTTATGTGATGGGTGGTCGTCTTCAAAGTCAATAATGGTTTATTGTTTTCCATAACGCTGATAATATTTTTGGTTTCACTTCCTTTATTTCTAAAGCACATTCCAGACTATGTGATTTGAAAAAACAAAAAGTCAGAGATAAAGGACTACTAAAATTAATCACACAAATGTATACAATAAAAATATGATTAAAAGCATAGCAAACCTGGTGTTTTGGGCCTAAAGGGTTAAGACATGTCAAGATTATATACCAATACAGCTATGCAAAGAAAGGCAATTGCTCTATAAAATAAAAATAAAAACCCACAATGCTTATCCGTGAATCACATCCCATTTACTGTGTAAATATATACTGTAGCTGCCAAAAGTGCAGCCTTGAAAATGCCCATTTGTAATTCAATTCAGTGCTGTGATTCGGATCGTGCACCCTGAAGGCCCCCTCACCTCGACTAAGGTCACACAGAAAAAGGCTATTCAGGACCTCATTCACACTACTTTTAAATATAGATTGTTTTGCATTTCATATTCCAAAACACACGCTCGGGCCGTGCCTCTGCTGGTGTGGCACGAGACAGAACAAAAACACGAGGACCAGAATAGCTTAGTGCTGCTGTTTGAAGCTGTTCTGTTACTAAAAATAGGGCGGGGGGGAAAGCACGGGCTCTCCCTCACTGGCTGTCCCCTCACTGTTGCAGCTAAGATTGGATCCTGCTGGATATAAATAACCCAGCCAGGAGGAGGGGTGAGGAGGTAGAGTGCAGGAGGGAGGGGGCTGTCTCATTTTCCTCCCCTCAATCCCTCCTTCTCCACTGCAGTGCTGTGCTCCTCGGGGCCAGAGTACACTTACTGTAGCGAGAGTGGTTTTGGGCATGTGTGTGTGTGTGTGCATATGGACAGTATGTACGCACACACTCGCTCACACACAGACAGAGAGAGAGACACACACACACACACAGACACACACTGGATATAATGGTATCTAGAGGATGCTCCAGTCCAAATGCACAGCTGCAGTATCTTTCCTCTTGGTTGAGGAAGTCCAGGCTGGTTATTCCTGCTCTGCGCTCCTGGGTTGTGTGTGGGCTTGCATATTTATGATCAAAACAACTGGACAATAAAGTGCTCCTTCCCATGCTTAATGAGGCTGTTAAATCATAATAAAACTGAAGCATGTTAACCTGTGCAGCAATTAACATTATAATGTAGTTAAAGTTTTATATGATCTCAGCTGCAGATTGGCGGAAAGCTTGCATTGACAGACGCAGCATGTGACTGGAATGTAAAATTTCACCCCCACGTTCTTGTAGATGTTTTAGCCAGATACCCATTTTTATTTAAATAAAAATAAAAATCTTGGACTGACAGGCCTGAGAAAAACACTGTGTTCGTCCTGGTATAAATATTGTTGGTGCTTTCTGAATTTTGATGGTGTTTTGTGTGTAGGTGTGTGTGTGTGTGTGTGTGTGTGCCAGCCATTTAAAATAGTCTTACCAAACCATTGTACGCTGTAGGAAGGTTAGATCTTGTATGAATTGTTTGTACTGCTGCAGACTGATGTTATCATCGTGAGCCTTGAGGGGACAAAAGCTTCGTTGACTGAGCTCAATAGATGAACATTTTCTAAAATTATACACTATTCTCTGCAAATTGACCATTTATTTTCTCTGCACTCTTCATCCCTGTGCACCATGTGTAATACTGTGAAAAGTATCTCCTTTGAAATCTGCCTGTGCACCATACTTAAGATTCTGCAGTCAGCCTGTGGAGCATTCAAACTTACAGTCACACGTTCGCAGACACAGCCGATCTATCACACCCCCGCATCACACACCGCTCCTTGGGTTTTTTCTCAAGAGCGCTGGGCTAAGATTAGAAACAGGAGAGCTAAAAATACATTACACGAGCCGCACGAGATGGTGGAGTTTGAAGGAAGGACGGCAGGGCTGCGGGAATGCTGAGCAGGCAGACGCTTGATTAAAGGGTTAGGGGGGGAGAACCATAGGAAATTGTCTGGAAAATAAATGATGAAAAACATTGGCGATGGGGTCCCTGTGTGATGAGATATGACTGACTGTTAATGCTGCATAAAACACAGCGGCTGGCGGATTTATTATGAGTGAATAATTACATGTCATAATGTTGTACTAGTAGTGAATACATTAAATGCATCCAGAGGGGTGCCATTTTAGCAGCTTTGTGTCACTTTAAAACTTGCATGATCAAGGTGAGATGTTTGTGTTGTATTTTGTTGTATGTATGTATGTACCTCAGTGAGTAAAAGGTGATATTATTATAGATCCATGGTAAAAGGTGAAACATTTTACAGTAGAATAATGCCATTTTCAGTTACAAAAATGAATGCAGGCTGTTAACTCAAGATAATGGGAAAAACATGACCACTTAACTGCAACTACGTATGTGCATCAGGCCAATGCTGCAGCAACAAAAATTGCACTATTAAAATGCATTTTTATATATTATTCCTTATGATATAGATAAAGAGATCTTTTATTCAACCCACAGTGGAGACATTTCTTTGTGGCATCAAAGATGCATTACAGTGTGAATGAGGATCACAGAACACAGACAAATAATATTTTTTAACTTAAAGTATATACAAAATGAATGTTGTTTTGTGTTCACTATTTCTGAGTGTCTTTTGCCATGTTGTTCTCCTTTCTGTATTCAATAAGCTAAATGGCCACTCTGATTTACCCAGAGAACAATAAAATGCCTTTAAAGGCTTTGTTTACAACTAAAGCAGTGGATGTAAAAAGCTATATGGTCTTAGTTCGCCCTCTGCTGGTGAGAATAGGCCCTGCCTTTTATAACTTATATATTATTTCACTCAATTTTCAAGTCCATTCAAATCAATTAATTTGTGTTCCACCCAAAATCCCAACAACAGAAGGCCTTTAAATAAATCATAAAATAAAAACATTAAAACATTGGTCCAAAATTTCTTTTCATAATTGGTTTTTGAGACCAAACAAACATGAACATACAAACTTTCACACATATGTCCAGGACATACGAACATAAAATATAAGGAACAATCTGTACAAACATGATGGATGAACTCTTAAATAGTGGATTGTTTTAGATACATCTGATTTTTCCCTCTCTGTAATGTTCCTACAGGGAGACTGGGAAAGCAATGGTGGTCTTGTGAAGAAGCTGCCGTCCATAAAAGAGGATGAGGAGGGTGATGAAGAGCAGAACCTCGTGTCCCGGGCCCCTCGCTCTCCGCTGCGTCTGAACAGGGGCCTGAACTCCCCCCTCCGCTCGCCCCTGCTTCCCCCTCGATCTTTCCGCTCCCCCTCAGACCACTTGCGGCCCAGCACTTTGCAGATACCAGTGGTCAGCTTCAGCAGCGCACCGCCAGAACTCAGCCCCAGGTAAATAATAATAGCAATAATCATTCTTTATTTGTATTTGTATAGCACATTTAAAAAAACAATGTTCACAAAGCGTTGTACAGTCCTTATAAAGCAGTAAAAACACTTAACAACAGTCAGAATAAAGCAGACAGACAACACAAAACATTAACAGTAAAATACAACATGTGACATATAAAATTAATCGTTAAAAGCTGTTCAATAGAAGTGGGTTTTAAGAAGTGATTTAAAATAGGATACTGATGGTGCTTGCCCTATATCCTCGGGCAGGTCGTTCCAAAGCCGAGGAGCCCGGACAGAGAAGACTCAGTCACCCTTTGTCTGGGCCCTCGACCTTGGAACAGTCAACAGGGACCTGCCCGAGGGTCCAAGGCTGCGGGGGGCTCGTAGGGGCCTAAAAGTTCAGAAATGTAGTTTGGATCAGGTAAAGTACTGGGTTTAACACAATCACATTTTAGGTAGACCACTAAAGCTAGGTTACATTTATTTTCCATTAATATTACATGTTGTTTGTCACTTCTTGTATAATTAAAATGAATGAACAAATCAGACCACAACACGCTGTCTTCATCGTGCTGCATACTTGTAAGAAAGACATGCTTTTTGGCTCAGCTAGGGTGGTCCTCTCTTTGTCACATTTCTGTCTGAAAAAGCTGATCTAAAGATGTGACAGAGCCTAAAATGCATGTGAAAACCAGCGATTTATTTATTGTGGTTTGAAAGTTAGCTTTACTTCTATGTGGAATTGCATGAATCATAGAATAAGCATTTCTGACAAAATTTCTAACTCCAAAGTGAATCCCTCTGGCTACTCATTTACACATTCAAAATGGGCTGCTCTCACATTTCTCCTCATATAATCTATTCTTATCTATTCTATATCTCGAGTAAATGAAACAATCAGTGTGTACATTACAGGTTTCGGCCCCTGTACTGTATGCTTTGTGGTTGTGTAATTATTTTGATGAATGTCACATCTGCTGTTCGCGCTCAACTTGGAAGTAGATATGATAAAAACTGTGGAAAAACCTGCAATAACACGCAACTAGAATTGTTTTACGTTGTGTATGAGTATCTGGTTGCACTATACACGCGCTTGTTTATCTCTAAAACAATGCCTGAGTGCAGTAGTTTCCGTGAGGTCAGTATCCTCTCTCTGCTGCAGCTGCCCGTGCTGTTGCTCGGTTTCCATGGCAACTGGATTACACTGGATTACAGTCTTTAGGGACGTATAGGTTTCTCGCCACGGGAAGTCTTCGTCAGTGACAGGAAAACACATGCAACCCACCGACAAACGTCTGTAAATTATTGAGGGAGATGAAAAGAGGGGCGTTAAAGGAATGTTATGTATTCTGGAGACAAACTGTAATTACTGCCTCAGCCCCTTTTATCATCCTCGAATATGATTTGCATTCCTCTCCAGTCACTGTTTTAAATCTTGCTTTCTGCTCAGATTCGTGGACGGCATTGAAACCGAGAGCATTTGCAACTTGTCTCAGAGGTTTGAGTTCAGTCCCAGTATGTCCCCCACTGCCTCCTCTCCATATCCAGGTATAATAAGACTACTATTTACTGGGATTTTTACATTGTCTTAACATGGAATAGTTTGATATCACAGAGCAAGTCGGAATCTGGGGTCAATGTACAGAGCAAGTAGTGGGAGAGAGGTGTAGGATCAGAGAGTGTTTGGGCCTATGTCTTGTGTGAGAGTGTGTGTGGGTGTGTGTTGGTTTGTATTATACTATATGATATCGTGTTGTGTTGTGTTGTATCTCTGCTATGTTGTTTTTGTATTGTCTTTCTCTGTATTGAATGGCTGACAGTGGGTCAAAATTATATATTATTATGTATTGTATATTATATGTTATTATTATTATGGTTATTATGGTGATATCAGACAGCAGTAATATAAGTCTTGTGTTTTTAGGGGTGAGGGAACATGCTGACATCAAGCAGAGTGTCTCCAAACTCACAGAGGAAGTAAGTATTTAAGTCATAATAATGATAATGATATTTTTCTTTTGGCTGGTTTGTCTTGCTATCGCTCTAGAATGAAAATCAAGAAATATCGGTCCTGGTTTTACTTTGAGATGGTTGAGCAAAGATGATGATTAGAATATAATTGTGTCCTGAAAACAAACAAAAAGCTATTAATATCAATGGTAACAATGTGAAACAGATTTGAAACTTAAGTCCTCTCTTAACCAATTCATATTATGTCTTTTCCAGGTTTTATTGAACGACTTATATTACATAGAATAGAATAGATCTTTTCTGTCTGTTCAAATTGAGCAGTGGGTTGCTGTAACGAGCCATATTGATCCAACATCACTAAATAACACAGTTTACACACTTTCAGCTCATAACTGCTGAATCAATAAGTCTTTTGTCCCCTTTGTCTGTGGGGAATTTCACTGAAATTGTCAGATAATGTGTTTTTATTTTGGAAAAATTGCTGTGATTATGATTTGATTCACTTTTATATGCCCCTCTACTCAATATAGTTGTGTAGGTTTATCTAAGCTCTAAATGCATGACAGTGGAAAATGAACCGTTCACAGACTAAAACATATTGTGTCTTATATGTAAGGTTTATGACTCAAACAGAGCTGTAGTGCTGCAGATTGACATCAAAATATGTAATATAAAAACCAAATTAATCATTTTGAGAATAAAAGCATTTTGTCTTTGATTGTAGTTTGACGATTGAAACAGTCAATTACAGTCAACACCTACTGCATAAACTGTGCGTGTGAAAAAAGTGTATTTTGATTTTTGATCAATACATTTACTCTCGCTTTGACACTATTCCTGTGCCTCATGTCTCTTCAGATGAACAGCCTTTCCAAACAAGTGTCCCAGCTCAGCCACGAGTTGCAGGAGATGACCCGCCTCCTCAAGCCCCTCCTCCAGGCTTCCCCTTTGTCACATATGACTCCGCCCCCCAGCAGTGCGAGCCAGCAGCCCCCCAGCGCCTGCCTGGTGATCCCTACCGCCCTCACCCCGCTCCTCACACCTTGCTCCCCACAGAGACTGGACTCTAAATCCCTATTGGACAGCACGGGCACAGAGGAGGCGGATCTACTGGGATGCCTTCTCCCCACCACCCACTCCCCTCAGAAGCCCAACTCGTTAACATCATCGCCGCTTCTGCCGAAATCTAGTTTAAGCGTAAACGTGGACAATGAACTCATCCAGGTTTCATCCAAGAACGGGATAGTTGTCGTGCCCGCCCACCAGGACCCTCCCCACACACCTTCCCCGTCGTTATCCTTCTCTATGTCACTGTCTTCATCGCCGTCGCTGTCCCCCTGCCAGGGCCCCCACCTGTCCCGCCCAGGCAGTTGTACAACCAGAAACCATTTGCAACAACCCCAGCATCCGCCGCTCTCCACGCACTGCTCCGCCCCCCCCTCGCTCACCTCGTCACCAGGGGACCGCCGGTTCAAGCAGCCCGCACCTCTCATATCGCACTCTCCTCCCCCCTGCCCCTCCACGCTTTCTCTGCCACATTCGCTGGACTCCCGGACGCGGCATGGAGACACCACACAGACTGCGTTTTGGTGTCATTCCCGGCAGCATCAGGCGGATGGGAGGTCGGCGTGTGGACCGCTGGAGATGGAGATGCAGGAGAGGGGGCTAACAGACACTAGGCAGTCCTCCACAGAGCACATAAGCTTCATCGATGAGGAATAGTGCTCTTGTCCCGAGTGGCAGAGACGCGTAGCGGGGGGAAAAGATGAGCGAAAATGAAGAATGAATTTTTTTTGCAAGGCGTGTCCATAAAGTAATTTCAATATTTCGAAACAATAATATTTTGGGCATTTCTTCTATTGAGTACGACAAAGTGTGAGTGCTGCAGTATCATTGCTCTTCACAAATAAGAACAACATTCAATAATAATATACACAATATATGTACGGCAATAGTTTTACAATAACGTGTGCAAATCTGACTTTTCTTCTAACACACGATCCAAATTTACTCAAGGGATTATCATATTCAGGGGTGTCCAAACATTTTGGATCAAGGGCCAGGTGGAAACACATAAAAGATAACATTTCGAACTTATTTCTGCCGAACTACAAGTAAAATTGAGCTACCAGATTTGTGTTCATGCTTAACAATATGAGAGGACACATAAAAAAGTGCATTTAGTTTATGTTTCAAAGAGCATAAAAGCACTACTTATCACTGATTGTAGCAACACGAGCAGGTTGGAACGCTCAAAGGGCTGCAATTTTCGCAGGGGCCATTGATTGGTCTGTTTTTTTTTCTTTTCTTCAAATATCCAAATAGACACTTGATCGGATCATGTTTGTGATCGACTGAAAAAAAGCGCAATACCTATTCAGCTTTCTGGACATGCCTTGCGTTGCAGTATGGCAAAAAATACTACAAATTTTTGCAATAAGTCACAGATCCGGTTTGTGCAAAAAGACACTGAGCTGAATGAGCCTGCGCTGACCAGGACTCAACACAACACCACAATCTGACACCATCACCTCAGCTTCACAAATACTACAGCTGTCAAGGCCTCTCTTCTACAAGGGCAAGTATTAATGCACATATCTCAAGTACAATATTCCAAGCAACAGCGCTGGGACTGGAATGTAACTTTTTATCAAGATCACTCACGTAGTTTTGCTTCATTAGTGGAGTTATAAGAGCACTGATCAGAAAAACCCATAATGGTCACTAGCGGGTGAAAGGTTGTGATTTTTCTTTTATAATTGGCAGAGAAATTGGTAGAAGGGGAAAGAGTGGATCAGAGCATAGGCTTTTCATCTGTTGGTTAGTCTGTAAATCTTAAAAAACGAAATATAATAAGGTAGGTTGAACTCATTATTATTAACCAATATCTTCGTGCTAATTTGCATTCATGTACATGGGTGATTTTCCTCGCATCTATGTCTAACGAGACCTTTACCAACACTTCACAGCAAATCCTTTCTTACCAGCAAGAAAAGGGTTTTGCAGAACAAGCCATTCATTTGATTGAGTTAGTTAAAATGACGACAATCACTAACATGTTTGCAAATGAGCATTCTCTAATGTCTAAAATGTTAGTGCAAACTATTTTACCACTTTGGAGGTCATCATTTTAAGCAGTGTTCAAAGAATTGGAGTTATTATTGGAAAATGGGTGAACATTTTACATATCAGATTCATATCCATGTCGATCGAAATGTAACAAAACTTGGTCAATTTTACTGAAAGGTTAAAAGTTTCTAGCAGGCCAAAGTTTTAGACAAAACATAATCATCACCACAGATTTCAACCAGCCAAACCGAGCACACAAAAACTCCCACTTCACTTGAGCTTTAGCCATCCAACCATTCGTGCCTTCGCCATATTAACTCCCTGATTCCCCACGATCTACAGGTATATTTGGAACTAACCTACTGAAAAGCCATGGACGACAAGCAACATGCACCTTTGACTAAAATAATATTGTGCATTATATTTTTAAGCAAGATTACTTTCATATTTCATCAACCCAAAAACCGGATTGAAAGTGTAGCCCTCCCAATTCAAATGTAGCACATACACATCACTCTATAGTCATCTTTGATCCCACTGCCAACCACCACACCTCTATGGAAGGCTATGTACTTCTATATACGGACATTATTTTGCTGGTGTGACGCTGCATAAAGCAACAGAACACCACCAGATGCTTGTAACGTAGGATTTGTCAGATTTCTGGTTTCTATTTTCTCTAATAACAAATACCAAATTCTATTGCAGCTCTGAGCAGTGGTAATCCATGTGGGCAATTCAAGGTGGGAGGGTTTGGGACACACAAAAGGGTTTAAAATTTTAATGCATGTCACTGAAATGTTGCATGAGGAACGTGCCTGTAACAATGTCAGGGGGTGGAGAAAAATGGGGAGGAACTTCCCTGTTTCTGAGCTTGAGATGTATTTTATTACAACAGACTGATGTTACATGAAACTTTACCAGGATTACCGACTGTGCAAAAATAAAAGTGTTGTTTTATAAGATTTCTGACTCATGTTTTGTTTATGTGTAATTAGTTTCATATGTGCCTTTGATGCCTGGGATTGCCCATGCTGCAGTGTATTCTTGAACTGTTTTGAACTTCACTATTTCGTTTGGTATTAGCCAGGCTAATTTTGGCTTTACTGAGTAGAAATGAAAAGGACAAGTTTTGATAAACATGAAAAATGCGGACCATAAATAAGACTCAACACAAACACATACATTCTGCATATATTTCCCATGACATTCATTTGATCTGAATCAAATAAATGGTTTGAAATTTTGTAATTACAGCTAAAGAAAGTGGGAAAAAAAGCTTTAAGAAAGATAAATTCCAATGTTTGTTTATTCCATTGCTCTTGTGAATAGTGAAATTACCTGATTTGATATGACACTTAATTTAAAAGAAAAAAACAACAACCCAGAAAGCTTGGCCATCTTCACTTAAGAGATTAAACAGAAAGTGCACAAAAGTAGATTAGAAAGATTGGCTCTAAAGGTTTCCTCTAATTTTTTTACAAACTGATGGATATTAGAGATTGGGAAAGAAAAGTGACGGTAAAGCATAGTGAGGGTGAAGTGGTGCCAGAAGCACATCAGCAGAAAGGAAAAGTCAAATATTAATTGCATTAGAGAACAGGTAACTCCAGCTTCAGCGTCAAGATTTAACAGAATAAATGACAAAAAAGGGCCGGGGGAAAATAAACTTCCCAAAAATATATATTTATATTTATATACATATATATATTTACGAGGTATGTATCCACAAAGAAAAAACACCCACATTTTTCAAAATAGGCAGTTTGTCTGTACAGATGTCCTTAATCATGACATCAGGAAAATATTTATCTTCGTTAACAAAATTAAGTTAATAAGTGGGGGGAGTGAAAGTTCCATCATTACGCCCAGCTCTAACTTCAAACTTTACAGTGTAAAGGTTGTGAGTCCTGAGTCTCCTCTGAGGGTGAAGTGCCCAGGCCAAAGCCACACCTCGGGCACCAGTGACGGACTGCTGCTCTTGACACAAAACTTCAAGTCTCAATAGAGTTCAGTTCCTTCAGGAGCAAAACAAAACATCCATGTTGATGATTTCAGTCACATGGAGGTTGGAGGTGGGTGGAGGTGGTAGTGTCCAGTTTGAGTGAGTTAAAGGGAGGCCAGCCACACTTAAATATGGTTTATATTGTGCAACAAACCAAGCTCCAAATTAAACTAGAAACTAAAGCAACCAATGGTGTCCCTCAAAGCATCTTTAGCCTGGTAGTTGTTACTCCATACTAGTCACGCCAGATACTGCTGCATAGCAGTCTTTGCTCTGTAAAAGAAGATGCAATAATAATATTGTGTTAAGGCCAGTATTTATATGAATGAGACCAAATGCAGTAGAATACTTTACCTCTCACAGACGTTAGGATCAGAGGCCTGTGTAAGTTTGTGCAGGATATCCACAAAGCCCATTTCTCTGAGCTTGTCCTGGCGCTCCTGGGAACCTGTATGGATCAAAAAATGTAAACATAAAGAAGAACGGCATTTACATAAGACTAGAGCTGGGCGATATAACGGCGTTGCTGCTAACGCTACTCTAATTTTGGCCCATGGTGTGAAACTGATAAATGATGCAGTGTATGTGCACTGTTCACCTTTGAGCGCCACAAGAAACAAGAATTGTCACAACTCCTCTGCCACAAGCTTTATCCTTGCAATTCTTAAAATTGTGAAAAGCTTTGTGTCACGGTAACCAGTGTTGGAGGTAACCTCCACAAAACGTGACGATGGTAACAGCGTACATGTTTTAAAAAGTGTCACTGTGGATTGACACCGTAAGCCTTTGCAGCATCTTTGAATCCACTGAAGTGGTTTCAAATAAAATCCCTTATGACACCCTTAAGATGTGAACCCCCGCGGACAAGTGTGCACGAGCCATTTAGACCGACTCTGCTCAGATTGATGATGACAGGGCTGTGGCCAGATAAAAAATTCATTGGGTTATCTTTTACATACCAAGTTCTGATTGGCTGAATGAGGGTGGTCCCCCATTTTACTTGTCTGAAAAAGCTGATCTAAAGATTAGTCCAAAATACATGGATGTGCAAAGTACTGATAGAAGAAGTTGTGAGCTTTTTATTTAATTCAGTTTAAAGACCACCCAATCTGTAAAGCCCCTCAATGATCCTCCTGCAGGCAGTGAGTCCACAGGAGAACGGCTGCTCCATCAATGACACAGCCTCGCCCTTTCAGCAGGAGCTTCAGGCACAAGTGTTATGACACATCAGAAAACGTCAGTGGAAGAAGATGGAGTAGGTCTCACTAGGGGAATCAAACCCACGACCATTAAGCCCCAAAGGCCCATGCTCTACCAACTGAGCCACTGTTGCCAAAGAACCTTCATATTGCACAATTATATTGTTATTGTAATATTTCCTTCTCATATTGTGATATTTTTTGGCCATTGCCCAGCCCTAACAGACCATTTACACATTCCAGTGCTTACCATCTTCTTCATTCCAAATTAAATTGGAAACACAAAAAGTGGCAGCAAGCTGCAGCTTCACATTTGAATGACCCTGAAATGTAGTTGCAAACATATTTTACATATTATCAACACTTTAATGCATGGTTTGAATTGAAGTAATTCTATACTGTACCATGTAGTATTTGACTTTCTGCAGCATGTCATCATTGGTCATGATTAGTTCCTTGGCCGTGTTACCATCAGCAATGTTAGCTAGAATACAGATTGTCTGGGACAAAGGAAAGGTATTCCTATTTCTACGTTTTCCAACCTGCGATATTCAATTGAATACAGTGCATACCTGCTCTTTGACCTCAATGCTTTGCTCGGACTCCAGTATCAGGGTCACTGCCTGCATAATCTGCATTCCATGGGAACTCATTATCTGGTCGATATGCTGAGAAAATACAAATAAAATGGAGAATAAACATTAGCATATATCCTTATACCTGCAGTCTCTTGATGTGTGTGTGCAGCTCTTACAGGACGTGTTGACAACAGGTTTCGTAACAGACCAAGTGTCTTCATTAATACATTGGTGTCAGGATCAGACAGAAGACGGAACAATTGTTCTGTTCCGAGACAACGAACAATCTCCACTTTAACTTTCTGATCTGCCTGGAACGCCATGTTCTGAAAACCAAAAGAACCATTAAAATACTGAACAATATATAATGTTCAGGTCCTGGTTGGAAGAGAAACAGCGTTCAAACTGAAACCTCCTTTTAAGCTGGGGTACGTAACTTTCAAACCACAATAAAATGTAATGTTATGTTCCTAACTCTCTGAAAGGTTTGTTACGATCATTGGTTTTTACTAAAAACCATCAGTGTTTACTAGTAACAACTACAGAATGTTGTGGTTAATAAAAGACACTTTCTGTTGGGACAAACATATTTATGAAAGAAAATGTGCTTTCCCAGCTTTATGCAAGATGTAAGGGGAATGTAACTTACCATCAGCGCCCAGATCCCATTGACTCTCAGTGCAGGGCTGTCGCTCTGAGTCAAACTGCATAGTAATTCTATTACCCCGGATTCCAGGATTGGCTAAAGAAACAGACAACACAGATTAAAACAACAGTAAGAAGAACTTTATTGGAGGTGGCGTATTATTCACAGGATGCCATACCTCTTTGCTGGGGGAGAACTCCAGAAGTAGATTGCATAGTGTAGATGAGGCCATAACAAGAACTTCATCCGGAGCATTTTGTAATAACTGATGACAAACAATGGATACACAATGAGTGGAAAAAAATCCTCCATTAAAACATGTGATGTTTATGATGATGATTATTGACCTTCATAAGAGGTTTCCACACAGCATGATCATGGAAACTAGTTCTTAGCTGCTGCACTGAACGCGACAAACTGTGAAGACACCTAATGAAGAATGTTGAGAGAACGTTGTAAATTAGGAAAAGCACTTGACAAATTGAGACTGTTGAGGTCGGTGATATTTACCTAACCGCAGCGAGGCGAACCTTGATACTAGACTCTGAGAGGCCACTGACTATTCTGTCCATCATATTTTCTGTCTCTGTTATCTGTAGCGGAAAGGTACAATGAGCATAAACTATAATTGCAATTCAATACATCTTCTGCATTAGAGAGGACAAGTAGTTATCACCTTTTTACGAATATCTTCATCATTGGAGCCTAATGAGGCATAAAGTTTAAAAGCAGCTTGTCTGAGCTCGTGTGCATGTTTTAGATCATAGTCAAGCTGGAAAAAAACAAAAATAGTATGCACCACTTCTTACGGTAGGAGTAATACACAACACCAGACCCTACCCGTTTGATGTCTGTAATAGCGGAGACTGAGCTGGGGTATTTGAAGTAGTCTGCTAACATTGTGACCAGGTGGTCTGTTGTACTAGCAATCCTTTGCAGCTCCACATCAGGTTCCATCAGATAAGCAAGTGTCTCTGCCCCCTCTACCCTTTCCTCCAACAGGTGTTCCTTACTGCACATTCGAACCAGGCATGGCAATGTCTGAAAATCAAATTGTTTTATATAGCATATGAAGTGATCTTTGGATTCTTTTAACTGTAGACTCTTAACCTTTAATATTATGCAGCTGTCATCAGTCTGGATAGCACCAGCTCGACACATGTATGTTAAACTGAAAACAAATGACCAATAAATTAGGGGAAAAAGCGATGAAAACATGATATACTACAGTACTCACCACTTTGCTGATGTTAGCTGCATTTCAATGGGATGATCCCTTTGCATCATTTTAACAAAAACCTGAGAAAGCACCTCACCGTCCACCAGCACTGTACGAAACAATATATTAATAATATAAAACAGCCAAATGCAATCAAGCTCAACAATTGGACAATACTCACCATTCACTAGTGTCAAGGAGACCTGAGTGTTCTCATAAGCTAGGACTGAGAAACACTTTAAAGCCTGCATCCGAACCTGAAAGAAGTGGAAGTGTTATTAATTAATGAAAAAAATCCCACACACAATAATATTTGATTTTGGAGTTACCTTATATGAAGGGGATATTAGTAACGGGGCAATGTTTTGGATAGCACCATGATTAAAAAGAACCGTTTGGTGCTCTGGAGTCTGAAAATGAAAAAGGATGACTTACTATCAGAAGGAAGAACCCACATAAAAGACTACTCTGTGGGTAAGGATGAAAGGATGCACATATTTACCTTACAACAGTGGGAGAAAATTTGGGTGATATACTCCTGTGTTCTCTCTGAACGACTAAGTAAGGACATTAAATGAGGAATCACAGTAGGGTCCTTGGGAAACAGTAATGTAAAGTGACAGATTAGATTCAGTAATGAAAGTAATGCAATATTTTTCAAGCTATGTAATAATATTGCTATTGATTTGAAAGCATACTGTATAAAGCAGCTGCACAGGTGTAACCGGACTTATGAAAACCGTTCTAAGACATCGAAGACAGGCTTCAATGAAAATAAGGTCAGGACACAACAGGCCTAGAGATGGATCACACACAAAAAACATTTAAATATGCAATACATCATACATACATATATATAGGTCATCGTATATCATGTAAACAGTCACCTTGAAGAAGAGCAGGGATAATATGACAGTCAACTAGAGACTTGATGTTGTTTTCTGTGCCCATGGCTAGGCTGCCTAAGACTATAGCACATTCTGTTCGCAGCTCCAGACTAGACGAGCTCTGCTGTAGTAGGTAAAGTAATCTTTCAAAAGAAAAACACATTTTAAGCAAAACACCACTTTATTTTACAATATAGACTAGCAGTCTCACAGTTTCCAGTCTGTCACTTGACAGGCTTATGCATTAGGTCAGAACATGACATTAAATACTTGCAGCACAGTCAATGGCATACCTTGGTACAGCTCCAAGGACAATAAGATTTGCTTTTTGCTTGTTGTTTCCAATGACAGCATTTTTCATGTCACTGCAAAACAAAAGGATTAAGTCAGTGTTTTTATACAGGACCCAACAAGCCATATGTTTTACATTGAGTTAATTAAATGCAATTAATTCTTTGGAGTTTGTAACACTCAGGAGCATACAAGTTATCAAGTTATTAACCACATGACACCACGTGAAACTTCCTTTGAATAATTGTGCTAAAGATCAGTTCACATGACATCATATACTTGTTTTTTTTCAAGCCAAGTGGTTCCTATGCCCTACAAGCGTCCCACATGATATCAAATAGCAGAAGAGAAGGCAGTGGAAAAATACAGCAATAGCAGGCACTCAAATAAAGTTAGCCAGTACTATTGAAGAGGTCACTGTAATACTACAGACGTTACCAAAGTCAGAAGCTTTTGGTGAACATTTTCAAAATGTTCCCTTTTCTAGACTGAGAAGTAGATTTATGTTATAAACAATATGTACATACATGTGTAAGCTGCTCCTGATAGGGCAGGAGCGTTAAATTACTTACATGACACCTTGCAGCACTTTCTGTGGATCTGGATCAAACAGACGATCAACATAATGCCGGCTGGTGGCAGTAACTTCCTGCATGGAGAAACAAATTACAATTATGCCAATTTGAAAATAATGGTCCTTATACATATACCTTGGAAGCATTTAATAAATTATGCATTTTTACTTGAAGTAGTACCCAGTAATATTAATAGAGAAGCTTATAACCATGTGACTGACAATATACATTCCATAAAATGACAAACCAGAACGTTCCCCAGGCTGTCACTCAGGTGACAGTACTGCTGACATGATGTAAGGCAGAAAGCACATTTAAATGGGCGGCTTGATCATTATAATTGTAATATGAACCCTTGAGGCGTTTATTTTAACATGATGTGCCTAGTTCATGATCAAACTACTACTGGCTGGAGAAACATATTATAAAGGATAATGTCCAATTGTACTCTTGTTATTAGAAGTAGCTTTAAATGCAAACGACAATGTTGACAAGTACAACTACAACATACTCGAGGTGGGAATTGTATGGCTCTTAAGGTAACACAGGGATCAATTAGCATTTAGCTGCTAACTCGTTCAGTCTGAAACTGACAGCTACGTTTGTTTGGATTCACTTCCTGCCAACACCACTGCTCATGACTACACAACGCGCTCAAGTCTTTTTATGAACCTGAAGTTGTGTCCGCCCGCCCGGCACAGCTCAGAGTCTAAACCGCTCCCACCAAAAGCACCAGAGGTAACCTACACCGCTGCATGCTTTCAACTTAGCACACCGGCTAACTCAACCAAAAAAAACAATGTCCACTCTAAAACAGATATGCATTTGTTAGAGCTAAGAAACCACAAAGGATAGCGAATCTACCGGGTTGTATACGTATCTTTATTAATATTAAAACTATTACAGTGAGACTCACAGATAGCACACTGATGCGGAGTGGGGCCTCCAACAAGCACGCCATCTCTCTTCCCCGAACTAGCGCCCCAATCGGCGCAGCACTTGGCCGACACTCCGCCCCCAAAGAGCTTGGAAGTGGCTTTTTAAACGCAAAAGCTACCAAAACTGAACACGGACAGCCAGCTGGTGTTAAAAAAAATATGACCTGATCACATGCTGTTTTAGGTTTGATGAAAAAGCAACGCTTCAATTATAATAAAACGCGCTAACTTGCGTGATAGCTGATTTAAAGCTCTTGACATTTTTTTTTTACTATTTAGATTCAATGCACAACGGGTGAAATCTTAAACCATCATATAATACATTATAAATACCACAAAGTAGTATCTAAATTATTATTAACAACAATTTCATATATCTTGTATTAGATGAGCAAAAAAAACATTTATTTCATTTGTAATTGTGTTGAATCTGCTACGTCTGGTGCAAGATTATTTTCGGAAGTTGACGTCCCTTTGCACATGCGCACGAGATGAAGCTGTGAGGTGGGAAAATTAATTATTTCGTTATTTCAAGTTCCTGCCACAAAATGTGTGTTGTGTAGACTCTTTGCACTCTTACATCTGCTGGATTTATCCTGCAGTTTCTGTTTTCTGTAAGTATACATATCGTGTGCGTAACTTATGTGAGTTGATATGTTTAGAGAGTTAGCTAAATGCTAACTAACAGCGAATGTATGGCTTTGGGTTCCAGAAAAAAATATATAATATAGACAATTCAAAAGGTATAATATATTTTTGAATCTGTGCCACATAATCCTAATTATAAAACGATTATATAATGGAATCTGAACTCTGAGAGTAACTGTTTTATTATTGAATGTTCGCTAATTGTTAATTTGACTTTAGACAATCATCGTGCAGAATGAAGATTGCAGTAGAGGGCTGCTGTCATGGCGAACTGGACAAGATATACGAAACTATTGCTTATTTGGAACAAAAAGAAGGGATAAAGGTAGATTTACTGCTCTGTTGTGGAGACTTCCAAGCAGTGCGAAATGAAGGGGATATGAAGTGTATGGCAGTACCAGCTAAGTACAGACAAATGCAAACTTTCTACAAGTTAGTTGATTCTTTACATTAAACATGTAAATGTTCTTTTTCTCAAGTTTTAACTTGTACATTATTTGATGTAGATACTATTCTGGAGAGAAAAAGGCACCTGTGCTGACCATATTCATAGGTGGAAATCATGAGGCTTCCAACCACTTACAAGAACTTCCTTATGGTGGCTGGGTGGCTCCCAACATTTATTACTTAGGTATGACGTTTAAAGGGACAGTATGTAATGTTTTCATATGTTACTCAATTGAAGAGCAGAATATGTCTCTCATTTGGGTAAATAATTTGTGTCATGTGAAATGTAGTAAATGGGGTTCACAAACAAAAAAGAAGCACATTTATTTTTATGAAAACTTACGTAAAAACAGGTTTTTTCTGTTTCTAGCTAAATCCCAGCAGGTGGATTGCATCATTAATCCGTGTTTAGGAGGTGAATCATTCACAGGCAGCGAAACTCTGGCATTAAAGTTTGTAAGATTGTAATAACTTTATTAGACCACAACCTGTGCATATTACATACGGTCCCTTTAGAACTGTGGGCTTCATTATGCTTTCTGCAGACTGTGGTACTTTTCTCTTTTGGATTGAACTGATCGTTCTTGTTTACAGGTTATGCTGGCGTTGTTCGCTATAAAGGCGTTCGTATTGGAGGGGCATCTGGGATTTTCAAATCTTATGACTACAGGAAGGGTGAGTTTATTACATGTTTGAATTTTAAATTACATAATGCACAACATTTACAAAAAAAACATTTTTCAGGTCACTTTGAATACCCTCCTTATAATCCTGAATCCATTCGAACTGTTTACCACATTAGAAATATTGATGTTTTCAAACTAAAACAGGTACTTGTTATACTTTTCTATGTTTCTTGATTTCTTCGTGATTTTTATTTCATATGGATTATCACTCAGATTCAAATGCCCATGGATATCTTTTTGAGTCACGATTGGCCGCAAGGTATATATAACTATGGAGACACAGAAGATCTTCTTAGAAAGAAGAAGTTTCTGAGACAGGAAGTGGAGTTTAATTCTCTTGGAAGTCCTGCTGCTGCAGAGCTTCTGTCTTACCTGCAACCTACCTACTGGTTCTCTGCACATCTTCATGTCAAGTTTGCTGCAGTTATGCAACATCCTGTAAGAGAACTAAGACCTGAACCAGAAAAACTACCTGTGTATGTGTGTGTGTATCATTATTTTTCTCTTTCTTCCCAGCCCAAAGGTAGTGCCCTGCCACGTGTGACTAAGTTCCTTTCACTGGACAAATGTTTGCCCTACAGAGAGTTCTTGCAAGTAATTAAACACATTCAATTAAAGGTTTATGTTCTATTTGTGGATTGGTTTCATATGGCTGAATTTGCAGATCGTGGATATGGCAGATAGATCAGGTTCTTCTGATGAAGGTCTTGAGTATGATCCAGAGTGGCTTGCTATTCTAAAGAATACAAACAGTTTGCCATCAATCAACAATCAAAACTGGAATCCACCAGAAAATAATGGTCTACATGAGAAGTAAGTATCAAAATGTCAGTGCAAATTGCCACATGGCGCGTCTATAATGTATTATTTTAAATAGGTGGGACTTCAAAGTTTCAGAAGGTGACATGATGAAAGTGGTGGAAGATCTTAATGGCAACCTGGCCATACCAGACAACTTTTGTTTGACTCTACCAGCCTATGATCCCACAAATCCCCACCCACAGATGAGCCCGAGTTATAACACCAACCCACAAACCACAGAGATGTGTGCCACTTTAGGTCTCACAGACATCTACGCTCAGGTCGGACAGAGTAGAGAGTCGAGTCAAAGTTTCAGTGATTCTAGAGGGGAGAACAATGAAAGCGGAGATGAGCCCAGCGAGTATCCAACCGACACTTCAGCATTGTCAGGTTCTTTCAATCCCGATGAGATCACAATAGAGGATGAATGGGAAGAGGAGGAGGATGCAAAGGAAGTGGAAATTACGAAACCTTCAACAGGTTCAATCCACACTCCTACCCGCTTGATTCTGCCCGCACCAAAGTCCTCGGTTTCCCCCGGTGACTTAATAAACAACATGCCTTCTCCTTCTCACTCAACACCAGCACCAGTCCGCTCTCAATCTCAAAGCGACAGTCTTAATGACAGTAATGAGGATACGTCGGCTACCCGTGTGATGAAGCGTAGTAGCGATGAAAAGGCCAATCCTGGCAGCCGCAACACTACGCCATTGATAAAGCGAAGGAACCAGGACATATACACAACAGTAGATGACAATGATGAAAACTAAAACCTAAAGTTCTTGTTTAACTGATCTTAAGCTTATGTTGAAAATTATTTTAACATTGCAATAATTCTTTTGACTATTCAAGATGTAGTACCAGCATCTCTTATGAATTGGGAACTACTGATGTAGAACACAAAGTCGGGGTCGAGAGCCCCAACATGTTCATGGAACACTTGTTGGAGGTTGCAAGATCATTTCCAGAAAACATTTTGATACATAGTATTTTTAGCTGATATTGGATCAAATGGCACACATGTTTTGATGCCTGAAATTGTTATATTAAATTGTTTACATCAGTTTGGGTTGTGAGTCTTTTTTTCATTCCTATTTCAGGGGTCCGGCCTGAAAAGGTTGGGAACCCCTATGGAGGACAAAACACAGAAAATAAATATCTATATTGATTCCTTATATTTTCTTAATGACAGGCCTTGTGTGCAAATGTCTTTACAAAGGGAGGAATTAAACGGAACAATAACAAAGTTTCAATTATTTATTGCCACTATAATTTCAATATTCACAAACGGCTTTGCCAAAACACAGAGCAAGTGAGAGACACCAAACACAACATAAACGGATGTTGTCCTTTTAACATTTATTACAGCTTAATATCGATCCAGGTTATTATATCAACGTAAAAACCAAAAAAGCCTGTGGTTAGTAGTCCAGTGCACATTGGTAGTAACTTCTGCTCAACAATACACTGACCCTTAAATAAAAGTCCGTGTAATTATTTAGTTTTTTTTATTTGAATGGTTTCACTACAGAGGATTATTGTATCAGTCGCTAGTGGCTGTTGTATGTGGCTAAGCAGGACACACAATTGCCTGAAATAAATGCAGCCAAGAAGAATGCAGCAAAGCGCATTTGTTTTATAACTGTTACTCAACGTGCTCCCTCAATACGCAAGTGTGTGCATTTTGTGCAGTCACTTGATCAATAAAATAATAAAACTTATATAAAATAAATTACAAATTGTGCCAAAATATCATGCTCTGTCTGCCAATTATTTCAAGTCACCTCACAGAAGTACTTTTCCACTGAATGTGAATACATGTACTAATGTACAGTTCCGTTTTGTTTTTGTCTTCCCTCTAAATTCTAGATGAGAACTAAAAAGTTAATGTATGTTTTATAAGAGGGTAAAGATTCGGAAGAGATGTTGACACAGCACATTGACTGGTAGAAGTACTTGACTGAAGAATGAGCAGAGCCACAATGGTGGATGTTCTAATTTCCTCCGCAGCATGCCCGCGTAGAGTGCGCATCTGGATCCTGAAGGTTTACTCCCCGGTGCCGTGCGGCATGTGTAGGATTCTGGGTGTCTGTTTTTGGCATCTTTTTAGCTACATTATTCAAAGAACAACAAAAGCAGAAATGAACCACTTGAATTTAATAGCTAACTTAATCCTAATACCAAATATGTTTGTTTTACAGAATATAAGCCTACCAATAGCCAGGAATAGTTCATTAACGTTCATGGCCGTCTTGGCAGAAGTTTCCATAAAAAGCAAACCAGTGTCTTCAGCATAAGTCTGGGCTTCCTGAATGGCACAGTGACAAAGATGTCAAATGAAACAGTTTGTTGCACAGTATGAAATGGAAAATACAGACGAAGGTTAGTTTTAGATATAAGATATTACCTCAAATTCTACAAGTCTCTTTTCAGACAGATCGGCTTTGTTTCCTGCCAGGGCAATTACGATGTTGGGACTTGCCTGTCTTTGCAATTCCTTAACCCAGGCCTTGGCTCTTTCAAATGTGTCCTTGAAAATATCACAGATTATACTCAAATCAACACTTTTTGAGTTACACATTTGAATAAAATAAATTTAATGTACCGGTTTGGTGATGTCAAATACCACGATTGCAGCCTGTGCTCCACGATAATACATAGGCGCCAAGCTGTGATATCGTTCTTGACCTGCAGTGTCCCATATCTCAAACTTTACAGTTGTATCATCTAGACACACTGACTGTGCCAAAAATGCAGCTAAAAACAAGAATTTAGGAATTATCATTTTATTGTCAAAAATTGAATTATAATAGCAAATATGGCACATTGCAGCTTGCACTCACCTCCTATTGTGGTCTCTTGAAATTCATCAAATTGCCCTTTCACAAACCGAAGCACCAGGCTGGACTTTCCCACAGCCATGTCCCCCAGCAGCACCAACTTGAACTGACAGATCTTAGTCTGTGGCAGTGCGCCGTTATTGCGGCCTCCACTCCCTCTGGAGCTCATACTGACCAGAGTAAGAGCCTCCTCGTGGGGTGGAGACAGGTGCTTCTGTGCTACTGTTCACTTGTAACTTCTCCAAGATGAAGGCCCACTTCAGCACCACGAGATGGCCTTTCTAATTTATGTTGTGGAGAGAAAAAATAAAAAATAATGAAAAATCACTGTCACAGTGCGATAGGGATATCAACCATAATTAGTAAATATGCATGGGATCTTAAATAAACATGTACTTGTTGGAGCAACAGCACCTCCAACGCGAAATTGACAGCAATGTCGAACACAAATTACTGAATAATAAGAGATTTACAGAAGAATGGTAACAATGTTTTCACCACTATATAGCAGCACCAGATCATTTGCAAATGTTTTTTAGCACAACTTATTGTTATCAGTTCAACTCTTATCAAACCATTGCGCGACACATCGATCTGGTCATTACAACTACAGAGTAGGTTGATGTAAAGCTCAAGTAAAACAGAAGATCCAAACAAAAACATACATGAAAACACTTCAGAGGAATGCAGCCCTAATAAAATAGGTCAGTTGTTCGGGCACCTGTCTGTGATGTCGTTCAGACCTCAGATAAACCTCGCTTCTCTGTTGACAATTTTCGTTGTCAGCTGGTGGTAAAATGCTACTTCCTGGAAAGTTGCGCATGCGCATTGTGCATTGCTTCCCAACTTCGAATGGTTATTACGCTATAATAGATGTGTGGTGCTTGATATAGACATACACGCACACACAAATTATATATGTAGAATTTATATACATAAATATAAAACGAATTATGCTTTAATAAGCCTACAGCCTCCATGCCACTTGAGGCAGTATTGCATTGTACTGCCATGACTTATGAATGGTGCAGCATGGATCATGGGCATGAATGTACAGTGATGTTGTTGATCATGTCTACAGTATGCGATCATTAGAGGAAGTTTATGTGGTCATTTACAGGCGGCAAGATTATTAACCATGCCTGTAAAAAACAAAACGAAACGAGGAAAAGACACTGCGGTGAGTTCTTGTATTTATGTATCTTATTTAAGTACAACATATTTTCTATGACGAAATATCCTACAGAGTGTGTGAGTATGATTTAGTTTTTTATAATAATGTGACTTCACCTGCAGGTACAAGGGACCAATGACAGCAGTGTGGTGAGCAAAGTGTCAGCTGCAGCCCAGGGATACTTCCAAGATATGTACCAGCAGCACTTTGTGTGCAAAGTATCAAGAAGAGCACCACTCATCAACAGGTTTAGTTGATAAAAGCTTTTCCATTTCAATAATAAGGGTGTGCTTTACAGCGGGTTCCAGATGCTTATGTTATGTCCAATGTGATTTTATAGCTGTGCATGCAATGTTACTCAAAAGACATTTCAAGTATGTGTTTAAGTAAAGATGACTTACAACTTAGCCTTGTGAACAGAGCAGAAAGGCCCCAGAGCAGTTCTGGCACCATCTGATCTTAATACATGGATAAATACATTGCAGGGGTTACTATGTTCGCTGGAAAGCTGTGGACCACTGCATTAAAAGATTTATTGATTTAACTTCAAATATTCCAAAAAGACAGGCAAGTTTGTTCAGTCTAGGATACACGATGGCCCATGGTGCAACTGACTAACTTTATTTTACATGTTGCAGATTTTGTCTGTGGGAGCAGGATTTGACTCGTTGTATTTCAGGCTACATTCATCTGGAGTCCTCACAGATGCTGTAGTGTTTGAGGTGGATTTTCCAGAGGTTGCCAGGCGTAAATCTGCATTGATAAACTCAAATGTGACTCTGAGGGAAAGGCTTGATTCTGACAGTAAATGTGTAACAGGTTTGTCATAATCTAACTTTGTTTATTTCAGCAGAATAGATTTGACCATTAATGGTTTTGATTTTGCAGAGCCTTTGTACTTCTCCAGCTCACAGTACTTACTGCTTGGTGTGGATGTGAGAGAGCTTCTCCAAATGGAAAAGGCCCTGAATTTAGCTGGTTTTGAATGGACAGCTCCAACATTGATTTTATCAGAAGTGGTGCTTACATATATGGAAGTAAACTGGCAAGTACAAAGTTGCAACAGTATAATTTGTTTGCCAGCTGTGTTAAATTATGTTTTGGTTGTCTAGGTCTGACTCAGTAATTAGATGGGCAGCTGATCTTCTACCTCATTCATTATTTGTAATTTATGAACAAATACATCCATTTGATCCATTTGGACAAATCATGCAAGAGCATTTTAACAATCTGAATTCAACTCTCCATGCCTTGAAAAAGTACCCCGATGTTGAAGCACAGAGATGCAGGTTCCTTAATAATGTACGTAATATAGAAATAATAGAAATTATGCTGATCTGATCCCTGCGTCATGACTCTTGGTGTGTTGTCAGGGCTGGGAGCAGTGTGTCTGTTTAGACATCAATAATTTCTACATTGGACTAGTTCCTGAGGCGGAAAAATTGAAAATGGAATATCTGGAGCCATTTGATGAACATGAGGCATGTTTAAGTCTATTTGACTTTGGGAATTGCATATCACTGTTATTGTTGTTTTATTATACATTGGCTTTGTGCAGGCTTTGTAGGTTATAATACAATAAGGGAAGGTATTATATGTTCTGTGACTCCATTACAGGAATGGCACCTGAAATGTGCTCATTACTTCATTCTAGCAGCATCCCGAGGGTCTCTGACAGCGCATGAAATACTGTCACAAGCCGGTAGCTCCTTTTTTATGAGTAGAGTATTTATTCAAATATTATGCTTTCCATAATATTGTTTTTTTGTATTCATATTTTATATTTTTTTGTATTGCTTTACTGTAGAGTCACCTTTGACAATTAGCAGCCCCTCTTGTAGCCCCATCTTTCTACCCGTCAGAACAATACCAGTTTCAACACAGGGGCTTGGAATGGCATCTACTTCTCTTTGTCCAAATGTCGTACTTCTTACGGGAGGGTCCAGCAAAGCAGGAAGAGAAGCACAGATTGGAATACTACACAAAAGCAATGACTGTTGGAAATGTATCAAAGTGACATCTGCAGATATGGGTATTTTTAATTGTATGATGCATGGGAATATGAAAGATATTGTTTAGATGAAATTGTAAATTTGTTCTCTTACAGGGATCCGTTTGTATCACACTGTGTCAACTATTCCAGGAAAATCTTGTATTGTAATAGGGGGGCGTACATCTCCTCTTAACCCAGTGAAAAGTGTATACAAGTTAACAATTGACCCATGCTCTACGCTTGACTTGGAAGGTGGAGATGTAAATGTCAGTGTAGAGCAGGTGGTTTGTGATGGGGGACATGCAGTATCAAGATGGAGACACACTACCACTTTGGTCCACAACAAAGGTAAGGGACAAGTTATTTTCAAATTTACATATTAGTGTATGTGTTCAAAATTGTCACTTTTCATTGCAGATAAAGATTTTCTCTTTGTTTTTGGTGGTAAAAATGGAACGCAAGAGATTTGTGGAAATAGTATTTTCATGGATTTAAGTCTGAATCTCTGGACTGAGGTTAAATCAGTGTGTAACAAGATGTATTCGTCCTTTTTAAAAATGTCTAAAATGCAACTACATTTATACAGGAGCCAATTGAAGGAACAGCACCAGAAGTCAGATTCTCCCATTCAGCATGTCCTTACCAGGGAGGGGCAGTTATATTTGGAGGCCTGGGCCGAAGAGGAGTTCCACTTGGTGATACAACACTGTTAAGACCAACCAGTAGTGGCTTTTGTTGGCAGAGACTTGATATAAAACCCACACCCATCGCTAGGTTTGTGATCTCAAGCCTAATGAAGCCTATAGCCTCCTTCTTCCAGAAAACATTATATTAAACACAATTACTACACATGTGAAATTCCTTTTGTATACTAGGTACTCCCACACTGCATATGTGATCGGAGACAAACTACTTGTGGTTGGTGGCGTGTGGCTGTGTTCCCATGTTCCAGGTGTGGCTGTGGTCGACCTCAACACGCAGAGCAGCGTTGAGTATCGCCTTGATGTGGTAAGAAGAGTCATACCAAGTACATCCATGGCCTGTTAGAATGATGTAACACGGGTGTCTTTCCATGTTTAGACTTCCATCCCCTGGCCTCTGATGCTCCACTCATTCTGCTCTGAGTTGTCAGACTCAAAAGAAGAGTTATTGTTGATAGGAGGTGGTGGAAACTGTTTTTCTTTTGGGACTCATTTAAACCCACATCCTGTTGTTGTGGACCTCAGATTGATTGTCGGCTTGGATAAAAAACAGGCCTGTCTACTTTAGATACTATTATATATATATTTTTTTTAAACCAAGTAATAAAGGACCACTCAAAATGTATTGTATGTTTGACTACATTTTTATTTTGAAAACTCTAACAGAAGTAATTTGATTTGCATTCCAAACATATTGCTTAAAACATCACTCTGTGAAGCGTCTGAAGGACTGAACTGCTGCATTGGCTGCTCCCCAGTCCCCAGGCCTGCGGTACTCTCCCTTCTCAAGAAAATACTGACGTCCTCGGTAGTTTGCATGCTCGTAGAAAACCCACCAACCATCAAACACCTTGCAAGAACAAACTTCTCTCCAGCGAAGTTTCTCTAGTAGTGAGGGGCAGTCGTCACTTGTCTCGAAGGCCTGGCCTCCGAAGTCTGCCTTCTCATACAGCTGCATTTTGTAGGAAGTTTCACCAGCCTGGGGAGGCCACACAGCAATGGTTTAAACAGCCCGAAAAATCATGGGAAAGAGAGATGAAAAAAAATGCCAGAGACTAAAAAAGTTCTTGTCAATTAATTTGGCTCATGGTACAAAAGCATTAGGGTTGGAGCAACAATCAAACTGTCTTTGATTTTAGATAGTACAGTTTATTATCTTAAATAGTTTAGAACTGTGCATGCATAGTTCTAGTAACAATATTGATCATGTGTGACTAATGATGCCTGAGGCTGCAGGTCAGAGGTTTCCCTGGCCAAGCCACATATCAGATTGATCCTGGCGAATCATTCTGTACATTTTCTGATTATATTGAGATTAACAAGTAAACACTGAGCACGTTAGACCATATTACCATTGTTTGACTTACAAAGTGGATCATCTTGCAGGAGCTGATGCGGTCATTAACACCCATCCAGCGCTGATAATCTGGATAGTCCCCTCTCTTCACCACATATTGATATCCCATGTAGTTGGGCCTCTCATACACCACCCATGCCCCGCTCTCCACCCGGATGGAGTTGCACCGGCTCAGGTAGGCTTGGAAGTCAGAGCAGTTACTGTCACACTCATACCGACGGCCTTGGAAGTTTTTGTCTTCGTAAAAAATGATCTGAAAAACAATGTTTTTTAAAAGAAATTTCATGACTTTTTAATTCATATGAAAGTAAACTCACCCTGCCCATGCTGGTTATTTTTCAGATAGCCTTGCTGATGGTAGCTGGTGGTGTGCAGCTCTAAGTGTTTCTCAATCGCTTGCAGTCCCTTTTATACCAGTGCCCACCCACATTTATAGACAACAGGATGGGGGAAGAGGAACAATTGCTTTGTCATGAAAATTAGATTCAAAAATTGAGTCAGTGATTCTAGTGCTATTCAGTTTTTCCAGAAACGCGAGGAAGGATTACGGCATAAAGGCCGGGCATGGTGAGCGTCCACTGACCCCACTTCTGTTCTGACTGGTTCAGTACACTGCTGGCTCATCCGGCTTCTGTCTATGCCAGCTGCACCAGTTTACCCTGGCACAGCTTTGGCATCTCATGAATCATCATTTATATTTCAATGACAACTTTAAATGGTACAAAAATATTGTGTATTCAGATAATTGATCTGCACTGGATATTCTAATAATGAACCTTTTAAATAAAGTATTCAAAATTATTTATTTTATTTACTGTGGTATAGACCAAATATTCAGAATATAGAATCATGGGTACCAAAAATAAATCTACATATACATTTGTGAGATTTTATTCCTTCAATCCAGAGGTTATTGCAAGAGGTTATTAATAATACATGTATTATTTATCTGACCCAACTATATACAAATGTGCTAACTAGTAAATATGCATTCTATATTTGCCAACTCAATATTTATACAGTTATTTACATTGTTATATGTCCTACATAAATAGCATTGTACAGATAAGTTTAATTCATTCATCCTTTTCATGGTTTTCACTTGTATTCAATGCAACCAAATATTGCTACAAAACCTTAAATCAAGTACTGGGAATGTTCAACACCCTGCATGGATTAAATGTGAAAAATCTACTCATGAAAGGAGCACATAAGTGTTATAACTTTAATAGGCCGCAGTAGACTGTCCCTTTGATTGTCCATTTGAAATAATGCCGTTTCCATTAGCCTTGAGAGAATTGGAGTCTTGACAGTTTGGAGTCTTCTGCGTTGAACACGGTGGTAGCAGACTGTCCAGTTCAAGTCTGTTTCCAGTTTCAAGGAGCCACTCATGAAACTTCATTTCCACCAGTGATTGGAACTGCCGCGTCTGCGCCCTTTGTAAAGTTAGAAAACAAGGTTGGTTGTTAAAAGTATGTCAAATATTTGTCCACTATCTACATAATGAAATAAAAAAGATGACATGCAGCAGTATTATGTCAGTTATTTAACTACAACTATCTTGCTTGACCTGTCTTACATGAATATTTGAAAAATTGGGAAATGTCCTCAATTACCTTGGTAGTGAAATATTAAGTATATAAAAATGTGACTTCAATGTGGCTTAAAGTCTCAACGGGGGCCATAGATGTACTTATATCTGTTTGTTTTAAAATTGCATGTCCTGTGTTTGTTCGCCTTTTGTTTGTTGTAAATTAGGGCTATACTAAAATAAATCAAAATAAAAAAACTACATTTAAAACAGGTAAATAGTCTTGTTGTTTGGCGTCTTACTTGTTTAATCGGGTCTCTGTGACAGTTTTTTGCCAGTTTTTTATTCTACTCTTCTTCTCCTCTACTGCCTCCTGGTACAGAGGTGGGAGTCCTCCTGGAATCTCACTTGTGTCTCCCTCCATTTCAAAAGGCACAACCAGTGTGTGAAACTCTGCTGGAGGAATCAGGCGATAACAGACTGACTCCAGGCTGGCTGTTGTGTTGCATTGTGAAGCATTTAAAAGTCCTTCGGTACTCAAAACCAAGGGCTGATCCCAGACATTTGGTACAACAGCCAAGCCCACGCTGGCCATGTGGTCCTCCAAGCAGGGATAAAAGGTATGAAAGGGACCAAAGGTGATGTTTGTGTTTCCTGGAAGTAGCAAAGGTCTTGTAGGTGTCAAGATGAAGGCAGTGCAATGTGAAGATGCTCCAAAGACCATTCTTCCTGCGACACACACAATCCTCACGTTTTGACAGCAGTATACATGGACTGTAGTCTCCACAGGACCAAGAACAATTGTACAGTCACGGCACTTGTCCACCGTCACAGATCTGAACGATAAAAACAAAATAATTTATTTTCTTTTTAAAATGACAAAATGAAAAAATATTCTTACCTTAGAGGTGACAGGAGATATATGAAGGAGTCAGCACATCTATGTATCTTTAAGTTGGTACCTGCGAGCTTCTCTGAGGTTTTAGCAAGTGTTTGCTTTAACACCTGAGACATCAGCACTATCTTACTACCCGGAGGAGCTGTGTGAGTATTTCGGGCCACTTTGGCTCGCTTCATGGCTCCCTCAACTATTGAACACAAAGACACAAATAAATAAAATATTCACAATATAGTGACAGTCAAAATAAAAGTTCACCTTGTTGGGCCCATGCTAGCTTTTTTCCTGACTGCAGACATGCAGTGATCCCAAAAGGGTTGAGGGAGAGATTACGTTGGAGACACAAGAGGAGTTTATGGAGAGGGAAAGATTGGCTTTTTGTGCAGTAACCTGCTTCATCCTGAAGTGGGCACTTTGTCAATAGTCGATAAACAGGCTGAACACTTGTGCCTTGACCTGAACCTTCCAAGAGCAGACTTAAACTCTTCACTTCCTCCAGAGATATCTGTAACACATAGATGTAGTGTTGTTGTATCTGATCATAATGAACTCATGTTTGTGTTAACATTTTGAGTTGTGGGACCTGACAATCTCGCAGAGCCTGCCCAGTACGCGACAGCTGACTAGGTTCAACGAGCAGCTCCAGAATCTCACCAAGATGACCATTTATAAATGAGAGGTGTGCCTGGTCGTCCCAATTCTATAAATAGGACAAAGTGTATTCATATTTAATAATAAATACTACACAGTAAACATAATAAATGCCCATACTTTGTTCTGGCAGCTGGTCTTGCCCTCACGATCTGATGTTGATGGAGAGGGGGAGCGAGTTCGATGACTGGGCCACTCTTCAACAATTGAAGAAGAACGCAAAGACACACGGTTTAGTTGTTGGACAAAAAGAAATAGGACGAACTGCAGTGTGTCCACAGACAACTGTAAAAAAGAAAAGAAAAATAATTGTAATTATATTATAATGCACCGCTCGACCACAGGTGACAGCTATTGGTCTATGCATGTGTGCAGTGTTGCAGTGTTATGGTTTGAATGTGATATGCACACGAGGAAAACCCTCTTCCCAAGACATATTTCACCTTGTTCTTTTGTTGGTCAAGTTCACTTGTGGAGGAACACTGGGAAAGTAACTCAGCCCACTCAAGTCTTTTTTCTGGATTATGACCAACGAGAAGATCGAACGTTTCAAAATATAGCCAAGCCAGGTCTTCTGGGAGCTGAAGTTTCCCACATGCAATATGCCTCCACATAGGCCAGCCCAGAACAGGAAAACAGCCATCCCTTGTCCTCACATATGTCGCCATCTTTCGAAGATAGTGAAGACTAAGCTTGGAAGAAGGGGCCACCTGAAACCAACAAATTACAATGGACAGTTAACCTTGAATCCAGGACACTTTATGAGAGGAAAATGTTATGAACACATACCGGCAAAGCCCCCAACATAAAAGGCTCCATGCGAGGCCAAATGCTTGTACCATCTTCCTCCATCTCTTAAAAAAAACAAAAGAAGACGCTCTGAAATATTGTAAAACTGCTATGCATGGGTTACAGCACATTGGTATTGTATTGAATTGAGACTTTCCTTACGCTCATTGAGATTACAATAACATTTACGATACAACAGGAAGTATTCATTGGAGAGGATGCTAGAGTGATAATGTAATTTTAACAAGTCGTTATATCAAAAGCTTTAGTCTGTTAGCTACTATATATGAGATGTTGTTTACAAAGCGAAACAGCAACTTATATTGCGATTTTTTTCAGATACGATTAATCTTGCAGTCCTAATGGAGATTTCTGACTTTAACGCCATCCAGTGGAACATTTCAGGCAAAACACTAACATCTCCATGGAGGTTTCAAACCAGATAGACCAGGGGAACTACATTTCACCAAAAAGGTCCCCTTAAAGTCACAGTCACAAATCCATAACAACTTCATGGACAACAAGGCTACTACAATAACATATGACCATCACAACGCCAGGACAAACAGTCTGGAGACAAACATATAGGTTGCCTTTTTAAAACACCCATCTAGAAATAAGCGACAAGGCTAAATAATAACAAGTTTTCAGTGTTATCCCAAACAGCTTCGCTCTTACGTCCTCTGTTGATCTCTTCAGCGCGTTTTTGTGTTTTAACTCTTCTTTTATTCAACGTTAGTCTGCATCTAATAAGTTGCATTACTGCCACCTTCAGGTTGTCTTCAATAATTCCCATGATATGCATGATACCTGCACCATAACCCTCTACAAGGATAGGATGAATATAACTATGGATATAACCAAGTGTAAGCAATTAATTTATGGAGGCCACAATTCCCATTCAAATTGTGAGTGTATTTTTGTGTGTGCGTTATTGTTTTTTTTTTAAAATCTTTGACAAAGACAGATAAACTATTACACGTCAAAAATCTGTCCTTCTAAACAATAGTGATATTTTTTTGATAACATTCTTTAACATATCCAAGCTCTTTATGGGCTGCTATAGTAAGGGGCAGGACTTCTCTGACAGCAGCAGGAAGTAGGTTTGTGACTGGCAGCAGGAGCCAGCTTCAAAAGCCGGTGAATTTCCTTCGACCTTTTCGTTATATTGTTTTATGTTTGAAGCATCTATGGCTGCTAAAGGGACAAGTCTGTGCTCGGTATGTTGGCTGCTGCTCTATGTGGTCACGGCGGTGCTAGCGGGGTGAGTAGTACCATGTTTTAACCCAGAGAAGTGCGCTATCTGCGAGGTAACATCAGATCCAGCTGGTACACATGTTTCACTGTGATTGGTCTGTGGAAGCTCTTCGTCTTTAAGTAACTAGAAACGCATAGTAAACAGCACTTTACTTGCATATAAAGGGTTAGGGTTAATTTGAATCAAACAATAGACGATTGGTTCGTACAATCAAGCACATGTAAGGATCACACATGAATAGATTGAAATTGCATGTTAGCTTTAGCAATAGTTAGCTAAATTGATAGTTTGGCGAAATGACAAATTAACATTGTTTGACATTACACACATCTACTGTCTTTGAACATTTCATTGTGCTCTTTGATGTAGTTATGATGTACGATTGTGTTCTTTTTAGGCGCGATTTTTACCAGATTTTGGGAGTGGAGAAGAGTGCAACTATCAGGGACATTAAAAAGGCTTACAGAAAACTGGCTCTTCAGCTACACCCCGACAGAAACCAGGACGACCCCAATGCGCAGGATAAATTTGCAGATTTAGGAGCAGCATATGAGGCAAGTAATGTACCGGGTCCATTCATAACGAGCTATGTTGGACACATTATTTTTTTCTTTTAGAACTGTGCGGGTTCTACTCCAGCCATTCTATCAATCGGTTGTTGATGGAAAGGCTGCGGGCTTGCTGATTGGTTGGCTTGGCTGTGTGGCTTCTTCTGATTGGCTCTCTCTCTAGATATTTGTGTTTTCAGAAACCTGGACTGGACTTTGTGAAAGGAGCTGAAAGGGGTCATAGAGTTTGCTAAAAGTGTATTTAGATTCAGAATACTGAATACTGTCTACAGTGTATTGCACTTCGGAAAGCTTTCATATTAACCTGGGACATATTGTATGACACAATGTTGTAGTTTGTTGAACTAATGGTTAGAAATGTGGCTGCAAGATGAGACGTTAACTCTGTATGCATCACTCTGCTTTGAGTGATGCAAATTGAAGCCAGCTTTCATGGTAAAATATTTTCATGTATTCCTTTGAATAAAAAAAACTTGCCTTACTTGGATCAGAAAATTCTTTACAATTATCTAAACTATATTCACTATAGTGGTCTCTGAGCTGACCCAGAAATGGACAAAGGGGAAGAAAATGGATGGATTTCACTAGATTCGATCTTATTTGTGACTTCATACAGGTGCTCTCAGATGAGGAAAAACGAAAACAGTATGACGCTTATGGAGAAGACGGACTCAAAGAAGGTCACCACGGCTCACATAATGACATCTTCTCAAGGTTTGTGTAGTTTAAAAAAGCAAAACAAAAACAATGCATTGCATTTTGTGTGACGTATTGTGTGTCAACCTTTTCCTGTGCAGCTTCTTTGGTGATTTCGGGTTCATGTTTGGAGGAAACCGGCAGCAACAGGACAGGAATATCCCTCGAGGGAATGACATAATCCTGGATTTAGAGGTCACACTTGAAGAGGTGTATTCTGGAAACTTTGTTGAGGTAGAACTCCTTCAGATCTGTTGATTCTTTTTCTTTGTTGTTGTGCGTATACTTTTTTTTCTTAATGTAAAAAATAATTTACAGGTTGTACGCAACAAACCAGTTGCCAAAGAAGCCGCTGGTAAAAGAAAGTGTAACTGTAGACAGGAGATGAGGACCACACAGCTTGGACCAGGCCGTTTCCAAATGACACAAGAGATGGTCTGTGATGAGTGTCCCAATGTCAAGTAAGTAATTCAATGATAAATTCTACTGCATCCTGACTGTACTGTAAACCTGGTTCCTGAACAGATGACATGATACTTGTTTGTGGCTGTGACTAACTCTTTTGTGGTTTTCTAGATTGGTGAACGAAGAACGGACGTTAGAAGTTGAGATTGAACAAGGAGTACGAGACGAGATGGAGTATCCATTCATTGGAGAAGGTTTGTATTAAAATTGGCGTCGTCAGTTAAACCTCTTATTGACGATAACACAATTTAACGTTCTTTTTGACCGAGCACCCTCTGTTTTGTGCACGCTGTTGCAACATCTCGTAATGTAAACGACAACACCACTCCAGGTGTAACTAGAACTGAAACTGAATCAAAGCGGCGTCGCTGCATAAACACTGGCAGTGGGCACAAAACAGTGGCTGAAGTGTAGAGAAAGATGTCAGAATCACTGTAAAAGCTATGTTTCCTTCTAATGTTTACTGCAAATGGTATGGACATGAAGAGCTGATGTGGTGTCAAAGACCATTAGCACAAACTTACTTATGTAGTTTTAATATTCTTGGTTCACATTTTGGGCTGAAAAGCTGTGCGCCGCGTCAGCGTGTGGGTTTCATGTCTTTGCCCGTCAAAAGGCTTGTGTGGTGTGTATGGGACGTAAGGTACTGCAGGCATCACAGAAAACAAAATCTTACTTGATGGTGATTACTGGAGGTTATCAGTAACTCAGTATCTCTGTCTCAATGTTCGATTATTCGGACATTGTCTATGGCATGAATGCGTTTGACTATACAAATTAAAAGCTTTATATAAATCAATGTTTTTTTTAGGTGAGCCTCATATTGATGGAGAACCTGGAGATCTGCGTTTCCGCATAAAAGTTTTGAAGTAAGTGACTTAAAAGTGGAGAAATTGCATATCATCATACAGCATGAGGACTTCTTTATATTGAAGTTGCCGCCAATCAATTAAATCTAGCCTTGTGCTATTTCTGGTATTTTTACTTTAATTATGCACAAATCCTCACATTTCCAACCATGACTTTCAATCTTTATGCCCATTATCAGAAGAAATTCTTGTTATGGACCATTTCCTCTTTCAGACATCCAGTGTTTGAGCGCAGAGGGGATGACCTCTACACAAACGTCACAATTTCACTGGTGGAGGCGCTCGTCGGCTTTGAGATGGACATAGTTCATTTAGATGGACACAAGGTCAAACTCCTTTTTAAAATATTTAACCTGCCCAAATGCACAGTTAAAAGGAAATACTGTTGTCTTTCTGCAGGTACATATTGTAAGAGACAAAATCACTAAGCCCGGTGCTCGGATGTGGAAGAAAGGCGAGGGTCTTCCAAACTTTGACAATATCAACATTCGTGGCTCACTAATTATTTCATTTGATGTTGAGTTTCCTCAAGCACAACTAGACGACAAACAAAAACAAGGTGGGAATGATTTTAATTTGTTAATGGTTCTTAAAATATTGCTTCCATGTGATCGTCCATATTTGTTTCAGGAATACGGGATATCTTGAAGCAGAGTTCAGTACAAAAGGTTTACAATGGACTACAAGGATATTAGGGACACAGATTGGACTGAGCACCTGCCACTCCCATCCACAGACCTGCAATAACTGGAGCTTCTTGGGATTCTGGCTAGGGTCTATTTATTATTTTCTTATTGTTCTCAGGATGGCATCAATCCCATTTGATTTTATTTCCCTGTCCTAAATGAACACAGTTTGTTTTTATTTATGTGGCAATAGTTAAAAGATTTAATTTTCAAGATAATTTTGTAACATCATGAGATTGTATTTAGTGGAAGTTGGGTTGTGACCAATACTTTTCTACATAATTCATGCACTCATGTGTATCAAGAGTAAACTTAATCCAGTCAACTGCCCCTCGACAAGACATTTGGGACTTTTTAATATTTTTATGAATGTAAAGCCAAAAATGTCACCTCTAGCTGTTTCTTCTTGCCTAGTTCCTATTGTATACATCCTTAATTTAGATGGGGAAACAAAAGGTTGTATCTTTTGAAAAACATATGGAATTCTAATGAGGCTCATTCTTTCTGTCACCTAGCCATAGTTTATTTCATAAAAGCCCCAAAGCAAATGAGGAATTCATAAAGGTTTTATACTTAAGGCTCTTAAGAAGGTATAAGATTGTGTGTTTTTCAGCCTGCTTTTAAATGTGACTTATTTGGCCTGTGTGACTGGGGGGTTGGATTGTTTGTTTTGTATTTTTGTTTGTATGCTAGACTGCCTGTCAGCCAGAGGGAGGCGCCAGAGTCCAAAATAAAACAAAGTGTAATTCATTGCTATTATAAATATTGCGTTACTTTTACGATAGGTTGGAGGTATGAGGAAAACGATATTTAAATAGCATGTAAACTTTTTTTTCACTTTTGTAGGTTTTGTATACAGTAGTTGTGTAATCTGTAGATTCAAAGTCACCCTACCGTATATAAAACTGCTCTGGGCTGAAGATATGTTCGTATCGTAGTGGATTGATCTTTGCTTTTTTCTCTTTAAATAGAACTAGAATGTTTTAGCTTTGAACTGGTTAGATGGATTTTCTTAATTTATTTTTTTGTGTTTTGAGAGCAAAGAACATTTGAAAGTAGGGTTCCTCAGCTTTATATTTGTAATTGCAACCTGACCTCCACAAGAGGGCGCCATCGCTTTTTTTCACGACACGCTCGCACCTCTGTTCACGAGTCTGAGTGTGGAGCGTGTATCCTGCAGCAGCGCAGGGCTCTCGCTTGTTGATGCACATAAGTAGTGGGATCACACTTGACCCTGAGTGTAATGACTTGTAAGTGTGGCTGCCGGTTCAGAGAGGCACGGGGGCTAAAGTAGACCTAATTGGGCAATCTGTGTGAGGGTCTGCGTGCAGCCCTGGCGCCATTGGATGTTATGATCTGCACTGGATCCACTGTGTGCTTAGTTAATGGTGCCTGACCTGGGACCAGCAGCGTTGCCTCAAACCTCACAATTTTTTTGCCTATCCCAGAGATATTATTTGGCTTTAGGCAAGTCTGGAGAAGAAGGTACCTGTTGCTTTTATTGAATTAATTATTGAATGTATGTAAATCCAATTCATAGGTTAATTTAAGTATAGGGACATCTCATGAACAATATAAAGTGAATAAGTAGTAATTAAACAGACAAACGGGTGACAAATATAATTCTGTAGATGTTTATTCAAGCAGTGCACATACTTTCATTTGGTCAGAATAAAAAAAATGTCACTCAAAGATTAGCAGAAGGAAGAGTATTTTATAATTGTTTCTTTGATTGTGCTGTATTTCCACATTTCTTATTAATTTCTATGTATATTTTACTCCACATGAAAGTAACATTGTATTTGGTTCTGAACATGTGTGTGCATTGCCTGTGGAGTGAGTACTGCTGTGGTCCCCTTTACCTTTCTCGGGGCCTCTGCAAACAGTTTCCATTGTATCTGGAAGACCAATACATATACATTGATTAAAATGTTCAAATTTAATATTTAGTAAAGACAAGTATTTATCAATAGTTAAATAGCTTGACATCAGGTCAAGAAAGTCCTCAATGACAAAAAGCATCTACTTTTCATTCTCCTAATAATGCCACAAAGTATTATTCCATGGACGGACAGGGAAAGTTGACAAGGTGGAAAAAAGACAGTGTCAGAAATATGAAATGTTGATTCACAAAGCCTATAATTTGTGGGATCTGAACACAGAGCAAACAAAGAAGAGTTTTTGCAGGGAATAATGCATGTGAGCCATATCCATACCCCGCCACAGCTTTGAACATTGCTGGGGATGACCATTGCTCCACTGAGAATGCTGTGTTGCTATATTAAATCCATTCTACCAGCCTCAACTATTCAACAATTGCCTGGTGGGGCTTTCATTCTGGCCACTGTGGCTTTAGGGCTTTTTCGATGCAGAAACGTTAAGCCCTTGTGTTAGAGAGGACGAGCTGCTGTTTATGCCAGGGCCTTTCTGGAACTAAACATAGTCAATGTCATTATGGATCACACTCCCTCACACTCAATCTGTCTGTTCCCTCACTCGGATCAACAGAACAAAAGCAACAAAGATAGTAAATGCAAAATCACAGATTTAATTACGGTTAAATCAGTTTACTCATATTGTTTGAGTTCATTAAAATTATCAGAGTTCTGATAAGTTAAATAAACTCATGACAAAAAAAACAAACACATTTACTAAATGAAAAGGTCAAGACAGTAGTTATGTGATCTTACATAATCCTTGCTCAGAAGACTGATAATGTTGGGAAAATATCAAGAACACATTTGAGAATAAAATGTCATTTTTTCCCACCTCAAAAGTGATATAAAATCTGTTCAATCCCCTCTCCGCTATGGCCACCATCCCTGGCCTTTTTTCACTGTTTAGTTTATAATTCAGAAGTGTGACAAGGAGTAAATGTGTGTTAAGTAATATAAAATAATATACACATCTATATGATTTTTGTGAAGTTACCTATACAGAATGTTGATCTCATGTTTATATATTTGTTGATTTTACGTTTCTTTGTATCTCAAAAAATAAGATCTACATGTTTATTTAATTTTCATCACTGCAGTATTGTCACTCATCAGCAGCTACAGTACATGTATTTCCCATGTATTGAGTTGTATTGAGTGGTTGTTTGGAAAAGGTGGCCTTCTGCAGCCTCACATCCTCGGGAACAGAAGACGGGTGTAGTGGAGACAGCAGAGGCCAAAAGCAGGACAAACAGGCCACAGACCACCTATCTGGATGAAAGCCACAAGTCTATGGACAGCATTCCTCACATAAGCAGCTAAAGCCAGCAGCCTAGACTTTACATTGCAAGGTTGCATGTTACAGCAGCCGTATGTAAACTTACACACAACCTTATAATTCAGGACATAAGGGAGTGAGCTTAACTTTTGCACACTCCAATTTTGAACCTAATCCCCATAAAATCTGGAAGAAAAGGGCTTTTTTTTCTTTTCAAGTAATCAATTTTTAATAAATAGACATCATTCTCAGAGCATTTTACTCAAATATATAGAAACTACAAATACATAAAATACATTTTAACTGCTGGGAGAAAATGGGAATTATTATTTAACCCTTGGGTTTAATGTTTTAAAAAAGAAAACTGGCAGTATGGGCTCAAAACTTGAAAGTTCCATCTTGCTCTTTTCTTTTCTCTTCTTTGCATTATCTATTCCTTACATCCACCGGGTCCCTCTCAGTACACGCCACAGTTGTACCACGTTGATTCACAGCAGTTGAGAGTCCAAAGTATTTAAATCGGTCTCAGGTATTAGATAAATAGTGTCTATGAATATGTGTCAGTGTGTGAAGAAGGTCAAGGAAATATGAGAGGACAGTGAAAGCAGCCTTTGTGTCCATCAGAGCGCCCCCTGGTGGACTCAGGTATGCCTGGCTGTGGTGGCAGATCAGAGTTAATCACAGTGTGGTGCCTGTCAGAGGCACTTAGAGTGATGCTGGGCAGAGGAACATGGCCGCGCCACATACCCGGCCTCCTGTCTCTGAGAGCGGACCAGGCACCACAGAGGGGATGGAGACATGGATGAAGATATACGATCAAATATTTGTGACAACCTACATGGGACACTGCACAACATTTCTAAAGCAATACACTGATTTACCTGCCTATTTGGATACTGTGAAATAAAATGTGAGTTCAAATCAATGGGTTGCTATTTCTTATTTCTTATGCCTGTCAGACAAAACCTGTGCCTGAACCATACACTTTGTGGCTATGGTAATTATTGGTTCTGTCCTCACCAGCCGTGGCTCAACGCTCTCCTCAAGTAATTAAAAATGACAGAAACTATAGGTTGTAATCTAGCATCCTGTAGCTTTATTGATTTATTTTCAATATGTTGCGTTTACTTTAGATGCATGAAATATAGTCTTTGAGTTACTTTGACCATTTTCTTTATAGTGAGTTCTGACATTATCAAGTATGATATTTACTTATTTTTGAACACAGATCTCACAAGTGTAAATACCCAGTTGGCTTTTAGTATGAAAAACTAAAGCTTTTCTTGCTGCATGCAGGCCCTATATGATAAACATTTCTGTAATTACAAACAGGAAGAATCCTTCATATCCGATGAAAAAGAGAGCCCCAACACTGTTCCCAATCATTGCCATCAGATGTAATCTCACTCTAAACAAAGTAAGGCCTTATCTGATCTCCGCTTGTAAACCAATGCATTAGAACCATCCCGGGAACCGACCAATCACTGCATTGCCCCATCCTCAGCTCAATTTTATTTCTTCTGTGCCAGACAATGAGTGGTTGGACAAACTCTGTCTGTCTGCCATCTCAAAGTCCAGCTCGTCCCTATTGACTAGATTAGATAACCTGGTTTTAAAGGCGGGAACAGTGTTTGCGGAGTGCCTCCTCTGAGGCCTAATAAGTCTGATCTAATGGCTGATAGGAGGCTGAGTGTTGACATTGGTGACCTACACAGTGTCATGGCAATGGCCAAACAATACAGCAACACAAATCCGTAATTACTGCTTGAATATCAGTGTCATTGCTCTAAAACGACTGCAATAAATATTTTACAAGGGAAAAATTACGACCATTATTGTCTGTGTTGCTTAAGATTGGATGAGTTAATGGGCCCAGATGGGTGGAGGTGATTTCTACATCTTGGTCATTAATGAAAGAAGTAAAGATAATGCTTTATTTACAAAACAGTAAATAAATGGCATTGATGGTTAACTTTTCCAACAAGATGGCTGCAGAGATGGCACAGGAAAGAATTTGCATCTTGCTTCCAAGATGCAAGATTCAAGACTTTTAAAAAAATATTTTCAAATTTTGACTGGTTGAACAAACCAGTCAAAATTTGGATGGTTTGTAGCAGCATGGATGGATTGGAGCAGCATAATTTACAAACAACATTTAGTTTAAAATAGCAAAGAGTCCGTACGTGTGCGAGAATGCAAAGGTCCCCTCGTCCTTGTGTATTGATCCGCACCATGACACAGTCCTAATGTTTAATGTATTTATGCCAATATACAGCAATAAATACACAGCATGCATTTCTGAGCAAACATTAGATTCCTGAGGTTACTGGAAATCATGCAGCCAGTTAATGTACATTATCAGTTAGGTCATATTGTAATTGAATTTGACTTGTTGAATGTGAGACTTAATTTAAAGCTTACTTGTTTCTTTCCAGCGTTAAGGAGGGGGCATTTCTATGGCGCTCTGTTTTAAACATCACTTCCTGTTCTCAATCCCTGCGTCTGCCTATCCGTCAGTTCATAAGCATGCGTTTGTATGTGTGTGGGTGCTGCTGGAGTCTAGTTGCACCTACGGCAGTCTCCCATGGGTGGAGCCGGCACAGGCCTTCTGCAGACAGACACAGCTCCCCCCTCACTCTGCAGGCCAACATGACCTTGTCCTGGATAAGACCCCGGTCTGAGATAAAACAGGTTCACTTTTGGTTAAAGAAAAGTGTCCCTCACTTATGTCCTGTTGATGGCCTCTTGCTTCTGTCACACTCAACTAGTCAAGAGTCACACATTTAATCTGACAAATAGACATTTTGTAGTTAGGTCCATATCATATAAATGTATATGACTTATATGTTCTGCTGGTGTCACTCATGCATGTGTTTGTATCAGTCACATTCTTCTCTCCTTTTGTCCCCCAAAAGCTTGAACCCTTTGTGACAATAAAGTTCAAGTACAGAGGACTCATTCAAATATGTTTTTTGATGTATGTACTTCTGGATACACTGTACTTCTGGTTCTCTGAGATTAGTTTGTAAGTACAACAACACACTGCTGCTGACAGGGGGTTCAAAGCTGTACATGGAGGATGGGTCAAATGTAGAGAAGGATTTTATTTCATAAGATATATACAAAAACTAGACTATTACAGTTTTATTATTTTAGATTAGCCATAAAAAGTATTGTTCTACTTCTTTGTGTCTGAATCTCCGTGTGGAGAGCTCTTTCTGGGGGTCCCCGCGAGCAATTCACATTTTATTTTGAATAATATTTGACTTTCTGTTTAGAATTAACCAAATAAATTCCTTATTGGTTTACAATAACATATTTGTTTGATAAGTGCTTGTTGTGTGGACAATCATTGGAGCACTTTGCGCACATAGACAATAGAACATTAAGGCACCTCGGTCCTTTGTGTAACTTTTGTAAAGCTGCCTGCTGAGAGTTCAATCCCACGTTTTAGGTTAATCAGCGGCACATGGAGTTTTTGGCACTGTCTACTCTGACTCACCCCATCTGTGCTCTCCTCATCCATTGTCGTAATATTTCTTCTACACGTGTGTTACTGTTATCCACCAAATAAAATACTATTTCACAACACTTAATTGACAATTATGAAGCAAAATGACTTGACAAAATGACTTGGAGAGGTTATGTGTGAAACAGAAACGTGTGATGTGGGCTCCATCAGGCCACTTCCCAGCGATGACTGGTGTGACACAGAACTGTACCAATCCCAGTTACCTCCTCACGCACCACAACAATCTGCTCTGATTAACTGTACTCCACTTAAAGCCTGATTTATAAGAGGAAAACATGGCTTTGATCATAACCACCACAAAACTATCTCTTTGCTCTTCAACCTGCCACTAATATGATCAGAGATGACTGGGTGAGATCATCACGAGTCTGCCCTGAGAACTTCCCAATTTTACTGGAACTTAATCACAACAAACTATGTTCAAAAGCAAGATGAAAGACATGATTCATTTGATTATTTTATGTATTTCATGTTTAGTCAAGGAACCTAAAACTGGGGTGCCAACTTTCAAAAATGAACAATATCCAAATCCATGTAACTAGTTTCTCACTCTCATAACTGTTAGATTCAATCACATGCATTTGTTTCTGGCCCATGTCACAACTTTAAAATCCTCTTATTCAGACAAGTTAAAAGTGACAAAGAGAGGACCACCCTCGATCCGCCAATCAGCTGAAAGACCAAAGCATCAAATAGTGACACATTCCTATACAATAATGCAAAAGTTAACATTCTAATAAGATGAAGACAGCACACATGGTCAGATTTGTTCACAACTTTTACATTCATCTCTCCAGTTGGGACAAAAAGTGTGTTATCTGTGAAGAAATAAAAGTCAGGTATGTTAAATATAACAGGACTCACACTGGATTCACACTTGCGTTCTCAGCAGCAGTGGTAAATAAGGAGCGCAGACAGGAGGTTGTAAAGCTTCCCTCCTTCCTTAAGTGGGATATAACATTTCAACACACAGCCCATGTTGATATATATTGCCCATGTGGAAGTGACCCTGAGGACACCCCCTGCCCTCTCCTGCCCCACGGTTGGTCTGCGGCAGGGGAAGTGTGCGAGGCTGAAGCGTGTGTGCTATGTTAACCCACACAAGGGCAGCATAGCAATAACAAACAGGCGATCAGAGCAGCATGGTGACCTCTGCTCCGAGCGCCTGCCTGATCAGTATCGCCATGACCAGGAGTGACGGGCGACATGTGTGTCCCTGTGTTTTTAATCATTCACTTCTTTAAAGCAAATCAAAGGGAGACGCAAGTTTCCTCATGCCGCTGTGACAGTAAATGATTGACAGTCGCTTTGAGTCCTTTAAGTCCCGCCCTCATGATGCTCTTATGGGATAGATGAGAACTGTGCCATGTCTGGACTTTTTCTTTTGTCTTGTCTCTCTCTCTCTTTTTTTTAAGTCCACATTGGAATGGGAGCAACTGATGAAGAAGCAGTGAGTGTTGTATGTGGTAGGTGAAAAGATTATATATATTTTAACTTCACAATGTATTAATATACTTGTTATTGCACTATGTTGATTGAGTCAAAACACCCCATATTACCCACAGTGGTATGTGGCTTATAATATTGTACAATTGTATGCATTTATTTTGACAAGAAG
>JAPMNZ010945319.1:0-11535 GCA_029875035.1 Pomatoschistus microps | reverse complement strand
ATTAGAAGTTTCCTGTAAGCGTTAAAGGGTAAGAGGGTTATAGGGTTAGGCTAGGGTTCAAATCTTGGAGTTTGGTTCACTTACAAGCTACGGTAACTAATCCTAACCTTAACCTAAGTTGTAGTGAGATAGTAGATCACACATTCAAACAAATAAATAAATAAAAAAGAATATATCGCTAAAAAGGAATTATTTTAGTGAGTCCTGAATGTGTTTCCCAAAGAGGAATGTGTGGAACGGCAAGATTTTTTTTACCACTGGGTTTTTGAGTTGTTCCTTGTTGGTGCAGGAGAGTCTGGAGTCTGGACACTGATAATCCAGAACATTTAAGGAAAGTTATTATCATTTATGGCTCCTATATTTTTTGTCATTACTGCATTTCCTGTATCAGAACGGTTTGATTCTCTGATCTGTTGTTGGTGAATCAACAACTTTTTATAGTCCTCCGAGCCGACTTCTTTTGTGAATTTGGGCTTTACAAAAATAAGTTGCATTGTATCTTCCTTGATTTTTTCCAATACCGTTTTTGATAGATTGTCGATCAATATGCGCTAATTGTATTGTTATTATTATGAATCTTTATTAAGGAGACAATACGGTCCATCGTTAAAAGAAAGTGTTCTATCCATGCCAAATGTGACATGTAAATTTCTCCTGTTGTGAGATTAATAAAGCTAATCTTATCTTATCTTATCTTTAGAAATATCCAATACACACAGTAAATTGCATATTGAAAAAGAAATATATACAGGAAATCAAAAAACCTCCAGTAAGCAGTGAACAGCAGTGAGCAGATCCCGGGGCTTATGATTTAGAAGTAGTGTCATAAGTAGTATGATAATAATAATAATACATTTGATTTATTTTCGCATTTCTTGACACCCACGGCTTACATACAAGTAAAACAGTTAAAATACAAAGTTCAGAGCAGCATGTGCAGAGAATGGTGTAGTTATGGTGTGAGTGAATGGGCTTGTTAAAACAGATGAGATTATAGTTTTACACCAAACTTATTACAAAATGGGTCCAATTGCGTTATTTTTCCAGCATATATTTGTTCTACTATTACTACAGAACAACGACAAAGGTACGATCAGGAGGATATCAGCTTTACCAATGTTATAGAACACAAACCGACAGATTTAGTTTCACAAAATCTTCATGATAACGTGGCAGTCCAACATATCACTTTAGTTCACCAGACTTCAGGGTCAACAGCGTGGATTGTAAAACTGTTTGCCTGGATTTGGGCAGTTCTGGACTTTACCCTCGTAGAACCCTGACATCAAAATATTTGTTGGGGGGAAAAAAATCTGTGCTATTTTTTGGAAAGCGACATTCAATGACCAAATTTGGCAATGTAGCATATATGCTTCTTTGGGTTCTTAGTATGGATCTATTATAATAATTGGATAGGGTATTAATAGCTTGGAGCTGAAGAACCCATGAGCTCGGGGGTTCTCGGGGTACTGCAGACTGAACGATACTAAAAAGTCATTCTTCTTTTGCCACAACCGTTGAACTTTATGTTGCATATTTGTAACTGAGGGTGCTACGGGGCTAAAAAGTGGCACGATTACATTAGCAATATATATATAGATGCATATTTTATGACGCAATCAAAAACAAATGTCAGTATATACAAATAGAAATGTTATGTTGACTTTTTTTATTTAGGAATTCCTTATTATATTTTTTACTTGTTTTCCCCGAGAGAGTTTTTATATTCTCACATGGCAATAAAAATAATTCTGATTCTGAGTCTGAAATAAATAGTTTGGACATGCCTGATATAGCGTGGAATGTCCAATGGTTTTAAGAAGACAAAAGATAAGATAGGACAAACTTTATTGATCTCACTGTGGAGACATTTACAAAAGTACCTGAATTTGAGCAGTTTGACAGATTGCACTTTCCATGTATAATTTTACCTTTAAAAATAACTTACTTGTCAATCAATTTCTCCATAAAAAGGTTGACAAACGTGATCTTTAAAGGTTAAGACGTTAAATTATTCACTTACCCACATCCCACAATAGTCCTTTTGAAATGAAACCAGGAGATTACATCACTTGTGTGGGAGTGACAAAAACAAAAATACATGTTATGAAAGCTTCTGGGCAACGCTCTGATCTGGCAACCATCATATTCTGAACATTATTTCCCAGTAGGTGTTTTTCACATCACTAAATGGTGTGGGAATATCCAGTGTGGTGCATGTGTTGTTCCTAAAAAGCAGCTAAAACCAACAACAATTGGTCCATAAAGTGGAAGTAATTGATTTAATGACTGCAGTGGAGAGAATGCAGCCTTTGTTCCAACACTTCACCTCAAACAAACTGCTGCGGATCTAAAGCTGATCAAGAGCATTGAGTTTTAAGCAGAAGAAACAGTTTGGAACAACTTCAAATCTAAATGTTGTTATATCAGATGGATCAGGGCTGTTTACTGGACGTTAGAAACAGGTTCCAGGGATTGTGAAGGCAAAATCGGAAAATCTGAATAGCGAAAAGAAATGTATTTTTGTTTTAAAGCATATAAGTGTAGTCGTATGTCATACAAAGTACAAGTATTCGAGTACTACAAGTATCATATGTGATATGATGTTTTGTAGTTGAAGGATTCCAGCGCAGGCAGCAGCAGGAGTTTTCTCAGGATATGATATTTACCGTTACTCAGTGCGTCACAAAACAGAAAAATATATCATCTATATATGTTTAAAAAGTATATACAGTGTGAAGATATATCAAACAACTTAGATTTCAAAAACACAAGAGGCAGACAAGACACATACTGTACATTTCAGAAACCCTTTGTAGACATGTTTACTAAAAATGATGGATTAGATAAATGAAAATAAAAAGTCCACTGTTTTTAAGCAGATTTGCAACATCTTCGCAACAGTTTTACTTCAAATGTGAGAAAGACACATTTCTCTTATGGAATGTGAAAACTGCTACTGTATTGTTATAAACTGAAACCAAGATATGGTTTGTCCTTTTTTGTTGTTTTTGGCAAAGGATTTAAATAATTGCAGTCCTTACAAATGCAACTGCTGGAATTGTGTCAGCGTCTCACATTTTCAGGAAGACTGTTCCAGATTTTAGCTGCATAAATGTTCACGCTGACTCCCCATGTTTCCTCAAAGTCTGAGTCGGTTTCATTATGGCCTTTTAACCTGCACATTTTAGTAAAAATCTTACTTGATCTGTCTCACATCCAATAGAATCAATATGAACATTCTACAGAAATTGTAGAATGCGTAATGTAGCCATATATTAAGTATCAATACTTTTTTTTTCAAATAAAGCTTAAAATGAAAAAATGGAAAAAAAAAAATATAGAAATCAGTACATAGCAAAAGCATATTGATAATTGATTGCGTGAGAAAGTATCATGATACATCACCATATCGATATATTGTCACAGACCAAGGAGAGACTTTTACACAACCAGCTGCTTTTTATTGCATTTTAGTTTAGTTTGCATTTTGTTATCGCATCACACCGTGTAATGGGAACTAGACTTTCTGACTGTATTTACACATTACATCACTTGTATCACACATAAACCCTACAGGTCACACACACACACACACACACACACACACACACACACNCATAAACCCTACAGGTCACACACACACACACACACACACACACACACACACCCATACACACGCACACACCCAAACACAAACCCACACACACACACACACAAACACAATCCAACACACACAAACGCAAACACACACAAACACAAACACACACACACACACCCAAACGCACACAACCACACACACCCACACAGACACCTGTCGCTTTATCTGGCAACACTGCTCCATGCTGATCCACTGTGTGTCTTCTGCTTACTGCTGGGATGCCAGATTTGCAAGACTCAAAGCAACATTTTGCCACAGGCTGCAGTAAGACTCGAGCAAAACGAGCAATCAAAAACTCATTTATCTTCACAAGTGCCGTTCGCAGGACATTCCTGTTGTGTAGTCAGCGGTGTGCAGTGTTTTATTACAAATAAATGAAAGTTTTCTCTTAGAAGGACATTGTTTCAAAAGCACTCATCGTGAAATTGGACTGCAGTAGATTAGAAGCATGGTGTCTGGTTACAATTACATAGCAACAGTCGCCGTGGACACTTGTATCCAGGATGTACTCTTATACAGTTCAATAAACACGAGTGAGTAATTGAAAATGCTGAAGCTGTATAAATAATGTTTTTCTAGTATTCTAGGATTACAATTCCTTGCTTTAGTTACACATGATTATTGTGCTCGAAGCTACGTTCAAAAGCTGTTTTTTTTACATTTCCACCGAAAATCAAACAAAGTAAAACCATATTACAATTTCAATACTGTTTTTTAACTGTTATTCTAGCTTTAAAAAAAACTCATTTTCAATAAGTCTGGAGCACGCTGCAGATCCACAAACTTAACTTTCAATGCCCCCGCATGGAGCAGGGACTGATCATTATATTTCACATTAAGATAATTGAAAAGTATAGATTTTGTGCATATAATTAGGCTGCTGACGGGCCAGATAGTGCTGTGTCATGTAAACACAGTGATGATACAGTAGCCTCTTTCTGTTTTTTGTAGCCATGGTTCCATATTTGTTGTACTTGTTTCCTGGTTTCCTCTATGTGCCCATATCATGCAGACGTCTTGTCACACTCTTGGCACCAGGATGTGAAATATGCTGAACTCTGACTGTGTCTTTAGTGAAACTTTGGGAGAATTCAAGGAGCACCTGAGAGTGGAGCTCAGGGATGAACTATTTGAACATGGAAATTTAATCATTTTTATTCTTTTATTGTGAGATTTTCTTGTTTCATGATTATTACATTTTTTTAAGATAATAAAATCCTCTTTTATGGACATTTTTTGTGTATATTCCAAGCTGTGCCAAACGTGGAAAGATCAAATAATCATTATCTCAAGTATTGTATCACGGTTATGGACACCTGAACTAAAATCAAAAACGTGTTGTTGATGAAAAACAGTTGTGTGTCCTCAGTCTTCCTTGTGATTGGCTCAAATTTGATACAAAGTTGATTAAGTCCAACCACAAGCATATTGTTTTTTTCATACCAGTGAAGTTTTCAGTTGAGTTTATTTGAGTTTTGATTTGGATTTAAATAAAATATATGTAAGATTTTATGATTGATCAATGTGAGGGAAAATACATTTTGTTCCCACATTGTCCAATCCTAATGGGGAGCCATATACAGGACGACGATTATCTGGACTTGAACGAGCATGACCGAGCTGTTTGTTTTCTTTGCATGTTTACCGTAGCATGTAACGATACAGTATGCACCCAGTAGCCACGAGCAGCGCTTCACCGATTCTCTTTATCTTTCGTGCAGTTTGGAAGTCTTTCTCTCGCCTTCAAAGCCTCCACTTGTAGAACCCCTCATTATCCAGCGCCTGGGGCCAAGAGCGGTGTGATCTCAGTTGGTGAAGCCTGACATAAACACAGTCCAAACCTGCATGTGACCGCCTACCCCCCTCTTCCCCCCCACTCATAGTCCAGTCCATCCTCTGCAGTGCAAGTATGTCACTAATGAACGGGCTGCAGAGTGTTCCGTGCACCTCGGGCCTCATATTCAGGCCCTTTCTTCTTTCAAAACTGCTTTTACAATCCCCCCTCCTTCTTGCGTATGCAGCCTTTGACTCACCTTATTGTCAATTTCATAATCACAGCGGTGCAGCGGTTAGAGCTTGTGCCTCGCAGCAAGTGCTAAACCTGGGTTTGGTTTCACCTCCGGACAGAGCTGTCTGCATCTGAATTGGTTTCCTCTACTTCTAAAACATGTGCAATAGTTCAGGGTGAATGAGAGTGTGTAAGTGAGTGCAACTGTAGGACAATCCCTTTTTGTGTAATTGTAAATTAATTTTTACAATAAGGGTTTTGATTGACAATATTATGGAGCTGTAAAGGGCCCGCCCACTTCCAGGGTGGAGGTGTTCAAGTATCTCGGGGTCTTGTTCTCGAGTGAGGGAAGGATGGAGCGTGACATTGACAGGTGGATCGGTGCAGCGTGGGCAGTGATGCAGTCACTGTTTCACACTGTCGCTCAATCTGGGTCCTCTCTCTCACCTATGGTCATGAGCTTTGAGTAATGACCGAAAGAACGAGTTCGCGGATGCAAGCGGTCGAAATGACCTTCCTCCGCAGAGTGGCTGGACGCTCCCTTAGAGTTGGGTGAGGAGCTCAGTCACACGGGAGGAGCTTGGAGTAGAGCCGCTGCTTCTTCACGTCGAAAAGAGCCAGCTGAGGTGGCTGAGGAGTCTGTTTCGACCCAGGTCACGTTGGAAGAACTATGTCTCCCAGCTGGCCTGAGAACGCCTCAGGATTCCCACGGATGAGCTGAACGAAATACGCAAAATACCCAGTGACGTCTGGGAGCCTCTGCTTAGTCTGTTGCCCCTCTGACCCGGCAACAGATAAAGCGGAAGAAAATAGATGCATGGATGTTTTTGGTCGTACAAGGTAGTTTGACGTGTCATTTCATAGTGCTGTGCAGTTAACAAAACACAATTACGTGACTAAAAAGCAGTGATGGTGATCTCCTCTGTGGTGCAGGTATATATAGCAGCTCTCTTTAAAACAATAGGCAGAACTGTTACATAAGTGAGGGTACGCAGCCAGCCACCCTCCACTGCCTCAGTCCCACGCACCGCCCACTTCATCAGCATGCAGAGGCTTCAGACTGAGCGGAGCAGATAGTGTGTGAGTGCGTGCATTTGTGCGTGTGCGTGTGTGTGCGTGTGGAGAGAATTGCATCCTAATGGTGGACTTAGAAACGGCCCATGGATGGATGTATTCTGTCAGCGAAAACCCACCGCTCCTGCAAATATGCTTATTCTGCATCTGTATGTAGTAACACAGCAGACTCACATTCTGCTGCCATCTGTGTGTGAGCTGTACATGAGTGTAAAACTGCTCACTGCTCGTTCAGACTGATATCATTGTGATGTTTTAAGGACCACAGCAACATTCAGCCTAAAGACATGGCTTAAAGCAAGTGCGTCAACCTCAGGGCTGCGGGTCAAATCCGGTCCGCAAGATCATTTATAGTGGCCCTTGAATTGATTTTCGATTACCCTTTAATACTGTGACTAGCAGCATTGATACTAATGATAATAATAATGCATCAAACATATATAGCGCTTTTTTGAACACTCAAAGACGCTTTACAAAACACATAGAAATAAACATTGAAAAACAAAATTAAGGAAAGGCAAGTTGAAACAGGTGGGTTTTGAGAAGAGATTTAAAGTTCTGTAGTGAGTCTTAGTTTCTGATTGGTTGAGGGAGTGAGTTCCAGAGAGTGGGTGAATTGATTTTCGATTACCCTAATAATACAGTGACTAGCAGCATTGATGGTGTTGGGATACTATGGCATGATATACTTGTCTTCTCAAGAAAACAGTCATTTATTCTATGCATTTTGACTTATATTTTCATATATATCTTTGGCTCAAACCTACAAGGGAATAGTATCCAAACTCATGTTAAATAAAATTGATTTGTCAAAATGCAAAAAATATGCACAAAATAAATAATACATTTTTGGAAGAATATTTTCAATGAAACAGGATCAACATTTGTAAATCCTTCCCCCAAAGTTTGATAAAAAGTGTTTAAACGAAAGCGTTCTCTCATCTTTCCACACAATAGACCTTTTGAACGCAGGACAATCCCGTCTTTGTAAGTCATAACTTATGTATCCGAACAAATCCACAGTTTCTTGATACAATCCATCCAAAACAGACCAGAGTTCACCCTGGGCTCGATCACAGCTGCCCACACAACGTTTCATTTGAGTTTGGTTTTACCCCAGAATATGAAACGGTGGGAGGTAATGTGTGAACATATCCCCACGCTCCACAGAGATGCTGCAGGTGGACAAATGAAAGAGGCTGTGTCCTGTATGTGACCTGCCCCTCTCCTGGAGTATACTGTAGTGCTTTTGCTTTTCTCCAATATTACATTCTCAGACCACGGTGCATGAGGGAATTACATTACATTGTCAGTGTGCACCGGGGCAGCTGTGGCTACAGTAGTAGTTTATCACCACGCTGTTTGGAGTGTATGAGTAGTGCCCATGGATGTTTTGTAACAGTAATGTGAAGTGTCTAAGTGTCAATAACACATGCTTATGACATGGATCATTTTTGTTACATATTTTCACACAAATTAAAAAAGTAAAGAATGACTTTGCTTTAGAGTCATATGATTATGTTTGCCCTTTGAAAGCATGGAGCGGCCGGAGCTGAGAGAGGACTGCCAGGAAGTGTCACGACCAAATGTCAGAGGCATTATGCAAAGTGCTGCACAGGAGGCAAATAACTAACTGTGATGACGCCAAGCGAAATCACTTTCGTTTTATCTCAGTAAATCCTCTTTCTACAGTGAACAGCGATGCATTAATCAACCATTACTTCCCTCAAAATGAAAATGATGAAGAATTATGTGGTACCTTTGCTGTTGGCTTCATGTGAATCCAGACTGAAGCTACTGTACAAGTATGCTCATCAGTGTGTGTGTGTGTGTGTGTGTGTGTGTGTGTGTGTGTGTGTGTGTGTGTGTGTTACCAAATCCACTATTTGACTGGAATCCAACTTTGTGAATGATAAAATAACCTCACAGAGCGGCAACTATTGATCTTTTTTGTATTATATTATTATTATTATTGTTATTTTTCCCGCAAAATATCTCTGAGTACGTATTGAATATACTTCTTGAATATACGATTGATAGTTAAAGTGAATATGGATCTTTTTGAGTGAAATAATGTTTGAATTGAATTTCTTTTTTAATTCAAAATCCAGAGTTCAGTTACGAAACAGTTTCCTGTGAAACAAGTGCAGATTCACATTCACAATATAGATTCTAAAATGTTTGAAATAAGCTAATCATTCATTTTGGGTTGAGAAATGCCTGATTCAAATCCCATTTCTAGTGTTTTACATGTATGTCCTCGGCTGACATTTCCCCTTTGTTTTGTTTATGTTTTTGCATGTGCTCCTCTGGGCTCCATCCCTTCTGAACATGCCCAGTCCTGTGCAGAGCAGAGGCCATCACTGTCTGCTCTGTGTCTAAGTTAAAGATTGTCCATAAAACTCTGGAGTGAGCAGCAACAGCGGCGTGAAGAGAGAGACCCTGCACTCAATAACCAGACACACTATCCGGCAATATACAGTGGGGCAAAAAAGTATTTAGTCAGCCGCCGATTGTGCGAGGTCTGTAATTTTCATCATAGGTACACTTCAACTGTGAGAGACAGAATGTGAAAAATAAATCCAGAAATTCACATTGTAGGATTTTTAAAGAATTTATTTGTAAATGATGGTGGAAAATAAGTATTGGGTCACTTCAAACAAGGAAGATCTCTGGCTCTCACAGACCTGTAACTTAAGAAGCTCTTCTGTCCTCCACTCGTTACCTGTATTAATGGCACACACTGGGGTCAGGAGCTGAATGCACTGGTCGTGTACAGTGGCTCTTTCATAGACATGCAGCTGTGTGAGAAATTCATATAAGGTACAATATATCGTTCATTTTCTCACTCCTACTTGGATCTACATGTTGGATCTACAGGTGCAACTGCTAATAGAAGTGTCAGATAAAAATGTGACCAAATTATAGAGGCTTTAAAGCTGAGGTACCCAACTTTCAAACCACAATATAATGGAACTTTAAGGAAATCTATATATACTGTATATAAAATCTACTCCTTTTTCAAATCTTAATCAGCTTTTTCAGATAAAAGATTTGGAAAAAAGAGGACCACCTAAAGCCCAAAGAGTCAAATAGTTACATACAGTTATGCAAAAAAATACTAATAATTGAAAAGATCAAATTTCACAATCTTTGCAATGTTTTATTTTATATATTGCAGTGAACTTTTCAGTGTTGTTCGAGAACACAACAAGCCATGTTCAAGTCAGACATGTGGTCAAATCAACATAAACCAGGATTTCAATACGACCTTATCTATCCAAGATGAAATTATGAAAACAGATCAGATTCTTTTTACTTTCCATTTGCAGTAAAACCCCATTGGAATACATTTGCAAAAGTCCCCAGAGTGCACAAGACAATAAAACAAACAAAAAAGTGCAGGAAACAATTGTTACTGTAAAATAGATCAACAACAACACTTTGCACACAAGTGCAAGATTTTTAAAGTGCTTTGTTTAAACTGAAACAAACAATGTCTTCTGCCAGAGGGAAGAAGCTGGAACATGGCTTTTCAAGGGTGGCCAGAAGAATCATAGATTTGGACTATATGTGTGGATAGGGAAGTCTGGGCATCTCTGCTAAAACTGCTGTCCCCGCGACCCGGAAACGGATGAAGCGGAAGAAAATGGATGGATGGATTTGGACTCTATCATCATTGTAATATCACCAACACTGTATGCTGCCTTTTTACCCAAACTACATAAAAAGCATTTCTGCAGATCACTCTCAGGACCCAGTTTTAGGTCTAACCAGCAGAAAAAGTGATGAGGCAGCATATGTTTTACACATGCGCACACACACACACACACACAGGACTTCTGCCGGTCTCCAGAATGCCATTACAACAGCCTTCAGATGACTATCGAGGCCCTGAGCTCTGTGCAAAGGCAACAGCAGCATCACCATTCGGCCTGGACGTGTGCGAGCCAAAAGATCTGATTGCGAGTTCACATTTGTGTAGAGAGAGTGAAACCTGAACTGCTGAGCGAACACTAAGTCACATGCATCTCTGTGGAGGTCCTAAAACCCCAGGATTTGAAGGTTATGTGAATATTATGACAACTCTATGTAGGCGTGGGTGATATGTGTGATTGTAAGTTTGTAAGCAGCAGTTTTAAGGAGACATATTATTTTCTCCCATTTTTCCATGTTACAACATTGTCTCTTCATCAAAAACAGACCTAGAGTCGTTTTTAAATCCATCCCCGCTATATCTACTAACTTCTTGCACAAACATGTAACTTCTTCCCTTCTGTATAATAGCTCCTGTTGTTGTATGATGTCATTGTACCACTATGTCATCATGACGTTTTTTTGCCTTTAAAACAAAACTAGTGCCTGTGAAATAGTTTTGGAAAGTTCTCAGATGAAACGTCGGCCTTTATAGTCACATGTTTGCTTTGCTTTTTTTTTATTTTGGTGAAAACAAAACTGATTTGTTTTTACCCTCTTGTGGTAGCATAGGGAGTTACAGCAGAAAGCATGTTTTACTCTTCATACTTACTGAAGAATCACATTCTAAAAGTGAAGAGACGTAGAAAATAATGCATAATATTTCCGAGTTAAATGAGCTGCCCTGTCATCAGCACCATGAAATCACTAAAATTGCATTTACCAAACCTGAATATAGCATATGGCCTTCCACAACTGTGGGCAAAACAGCCTATCTCTCAAGTCAGTATAAGTTTTTGTATAATTTTTAAATAGCTAATTATATATATTTCACAATGGGAAAGACTGTTGGTTACAGGCACCATATATAACAGAC
>JAPMNZ010945310.1:0-24552 GCA_029875035.1 Pomatoschistus microps | reverse complement strand
CAACCATCATCAGACACACCAACCATCATCAGACACACCAACCATCATCAGACACACAATCACCCCCAAATACAACAGCCTCTTCACCTCATATCCTGTTATGGCCGTCTGATGCATGGAGTCATTTACAGATTTCACCAAGTCCAACATCGCAACTAAAGCTTCTTGCAGATCTGAGGTTCCTTCTGACTCTGTGCTGCAGTTTTTCAGCAGCTCCTTCACAATAAAACAAAATGTAAGGGTCAACGTACTCACTGTGCAGTGGAGGTTTCTTGTTATAGGTCTGGTTTTTTACCAACATTATTTATATTTGCTTAAAGCCACAATACTGATCCACATGATGAAGCTATATCATTATAGGTAAAAATAAGTGGAAAACATATAAGTCTACAGTTGATTGTATAGCCTGCGACAGTGGCAGTTACATAATATAAAACACACACTGTGAATCTCACCTTGAGCAGCAGTTGGTATTTGGTCAGACGCTGCACTGGTTTTAGGAGGTAAGAATCAAGACCAAGTTTGTGCTCTAGTTTTTTCTGACATTCCTTAATGAAAAAATATAAAGATTGTGAAGAGTAATAAGTGAAAAGTAATGATAATAACTTTTGGTTGTAATTAGTTTGCTCAAAAAACTCACTTGAAAGAATGTACATTGAGAAAACTTCTTCCACAAAGCATCTGAATGTGGCTTATTGTGACAGTAACTCTCATACATCTGAAAACATTCTTTCTGAAATACATTTATAAAACAGAGATAAACTTTCATCAAGAACACAGTGTAAAAAAAGTGTGTCTTACGCGTTCTAGAAAACAGGCACCAACAGCCTCTGGGGTCTCCAGGCAGCCCTCGAGATCCTGCAGGAAAACCCTACAGACAAGTTTGGTAAACATTGTATTAAACACAATTAAACTCAAATGTGCAGATAGACGACGGGATATGAAGCAGATGAGATATTCAAAAATGAAAAATGTGTGGTAGCTTTGTTCAGATATTGCTTGAAACTCATGGGCAAACCACAGTAATGATAGTTTTTTTAAAAGTATGTCGTTATTTATATGCACTTGCCTACTGTGAAAATTGTAGATCTCATGCAAGTTTCCAAAGAGAATGTCTCTCGTGCTGACAATTTCTGGGGGCAGAAGACCAGACAAGGCCGGGTTTTCCATTTCAGCTCTGTAACCCTGTAACATTCAACAAGTATGAAACAAACACACTTTTTTTGTGAATGGCTTTAACACCATCAAAAGTTATTATTACCAAGAGCACTGACAGCAGCTCCTCCACATAAATCCTCTCAGTCTCGATCAATTCCCTCATGACACGTCTGCCCACACAAAGCAAAGGGAGACACAGACATTACCACCAGGCCCTACACACAGATGAAAGAGCCTCCAGTGAAGGACCTTGCTCACCGCTTTAGGACGTCCGGGCTGTCCTCTCCCTCCACACTGTACGACAAGCAGCTCCGGCTCTCCTGGTAGTCATGAATAACTTCGATCTACGTGCGACATGTCAGGACAAATGATTATTATTAAGTTTTCAGACTGAAGTATAATGACAGCGTTACCTTTCTAGAGTTAATGGCTTTTTTGGATGTCCTCTTTCCGGGTAATGAAAGGTCAAAGGTGAACTTTAAGCCATCACCTGTAAATGCCCCATCAGCAGGGCAGAGCTCATTAAAACACAGCCCATGCAACGTATAGAAACCCACAGCACACATATTCTTTCATAACTGCTCAATTTGATCTTGCAAGCCATAGATGTGTATCTGCCCCTTCAGTGACCTTTCTCCATTATTCTATACATTAAATATTAATCATTAATGACTGACAGTTGCTATCATAATTGGTAATAGGACACTTCTCAAAAGGTGAGGTATGAAGCGGCATGTGCAGATCTAAAGGTGTGGATTAGATGAGTACTTTGGCACTACTGCTTCTGTCCTTTTGATCTCAGCAGCATCACAAAGCCAGCCCCACTGAGTCCGTGCATGTGCGGGTGGAACGCGTCCATGTGTCACGTTACATCTTCATCACAGATCTATATGCATGTGTGCATGTGTGTAGCAGATCAAGTCAATCAAAGCGTGCCACTTTCCCCTTCATCTGTGATCTTAAGAGGTTGTTCACTGGAGTTTTGAAGCTAAGGCCTCAAAGGCTTTTCCAATCACCCTCATTGTCTTTCTTGTATTTAATCTAATTAATGTGTGTAAAACCTTTAAAGGCATGGATGCACATATGTTAAAATGATATTAATCCGTTTAAAGTGACATTATTGTTAAAAAAAAAAAAATGTTGGCAAAAAAGTGCACAGCTCTAATTGGTTTTCACTGTATGGTGAGCTCTGAGCAGCTTCCCTCAAGACACAAAAAGATGAAAGGTGCTTTAATATATATGAAGCACAGAGTACATCTACAGCTGCCTAACTAACACACATGTCAGGTGAGTCACTGGGGACTGATTAGGGCTGCTCTCTTGTTCAGCTTGTTTGTTAGGGCTCCTGTTAACCCAACAGCCTCCTCAGCACCGCCTAAAGCCAGCTCATGACATGTGTGTGATGTGGTAATTCAGGGATCCAGCCTCAACTAAAATATTGAACAAGAGCGAGCAGACAAAGGTAAGACCTGTGCTCTATTGTATGTATGCGGATGCGGACACACACAAGTCCACGCGCGCACACACACAGTAGAAGCTGATAGCCCATTTTAACATGAATATACATACTGTTTTTAGGAGAGAAGAGAGGAGACTTTGAGCGTGGAGAGTTCTCAGCTCTTGGCGCCACAAGCTGAACTGGTCGTATGTGTTTGTCTGCCAACTTCTTCAAACAGTTTTGTCGATTCTGAATCATTTGTTGTACTGTTGCATATTTCTCAAAAGTTTTTTGGATTTGAGACTGAAAAGACAAGAGTTGGGTTCAGATTTGGTGTTTTGAGACTGAGTGAAGTTTCAGTGATCCCATTTTGCACCTGCAGCTGTGGAGTGAGAACCGCTTCATATTCAATGGCTACAATCTCAGGGCCAGAGCTCAGTACTGATGGTGCCCCCTGCAGGAAGTTCTCAATGTCCTTTAAAGCAGACTGGGCGCCTTCTTTAGACTGGTACTTATTTCCAACTTGACTTGCCAATAGATAAGCTCCATCATCACACCAGGTCTGGGCCTAAATGTAGAGAGGGCAAAGGACAGGACAAGAATGCATCCGTTATTAATACATAGTAATGTAATTATTGTGCTTTTCTGACGCCCAAAGGGAATTACACATTATACATTATACATTACACATTATACATTATACAATTATTCATTCAATACACTGTGGGTAAAGTACTTCTGCCCTGAGTCAGACTGACAGACCCAAGGATGATAATCTGTGCCATTCAACTATCACCACCACACTCATGCACACACCAGACTCACACTGGGATATGTGGGTGAAGTATCTTGTTGAGGACACAACAACTGTTTCACGCTTTAGAGCAGGGGTCTCACACTCAATTTATCTGGGGGCCACATGAGGCTGAGTCTGGGTGAAGGTGGCCCTTATTAGGGATTTATTTATCACGTGTTTGTGTGTTTAAACAACACATACAACACAGTAAATGCTGTGGTTGTTTCCTTGATAAATTAACTTTAAAACGATGTAAAACATGCCACAGACTGGGGTCCACCCTGACATTAAAGTTTGATTTCCACTCTGGGGCCACAAAATACCTTTTCATGGGCCGCATGTTTGAGACCACTGCTTTAAAGCCTCAGCCGACCCACTGTGGTCTCCCGTCACATCACTGCCCTGGTCTGGTCTCCCATCACATCACTGCCCTGGTCTCCCATCACATCACTACCCCGGTCTGGTCTCCCATCACATCACTGCCCTCGTCTCCCATCGCATCACTGCCCTGGTCTCCCATCACATAACTGCCCTGGTCTCCCATCACATCACTGCCCTGGTCTCCCATCACGTCACTGCCCTGGTTAGCAACTGAAGTCTGAGAGCAGGCTTTCACATGGAGATGGTCACAGAGGAGAGACTGGAGAGTTTTTCCTGTGTGACTGTCGCAGCCGTACCTGCCCCAGACAGAGCAGCAGCTGATGCGCCTGCAGCAGTGCTGTGTGCTTGCTCTTCAGAGCCACATTCAGAGTGTCGCAGCAGTGGCGCAGCTCGTTGCAGCGCTGCATAATGAGCGCCATGGCATAATGGTGATTAGCAGAAAGTTGGTGTCCGTGGAGGATTATGATCTGAGCCCGTGACATCACATCCTGAGGGAACAAGTTTATTATGTAAAGGTTCAACGATTATTTACTTCTTTATTTACACAGACTGGAAACAAACAACATACTAAAGCACTTGACCAAAGTGTGTCCATCTTTTTCAGAGCCTGCTCTGCTTGAGGAAGACTGTCGACTGAAGAAAGAAGGTCCTTCTCCTGAGTTAGGAGATGTTCCAAACACATCTCCATCTGAGGACAGGGTTCAGATGAAAAAGTAAATTAAATCCTTCATTTCTGTAACAACGGTGACTCCTATGACATAAAACACAGTTACCTCCTGGAAACTTTGTTCAAATCTCAGCAGCTGCAGGTACTGATGTAGTTTCATGTGATGCTTTTCAAAGAAACCATCAAAGGCAGACTCCATTTCTCTGAGTTGAGCTAGAAGTCTAAAGAAGCACACGATTATAATGTGGGAGAAACATTGAATACAATATACATATACAATTGAAAAAAAAAGAATTCCAATAGAGGGCTGGGGATCAGTTCTGGTGCACAGCGAAGTGAGAGTTACCTGTGCACAGTTTCAGTGTCCAGCCGCACATCCCAGTGAGAGTCTCCTTTATCAGACGTCTGCAGATTTGACAGCAGATGACAACCCTCTTTTGACACGGTTCTGATTGCATCCTGAATGAGAAATGGATACATGACTATGATTTGGTCATTATACATGTATTACACCACACTGTACTTAGCAAAACCAAGTTACACTTTACTTTCAGTTTGCTGTATTTGTTGGTTTGTGATTCCAGAAGGCACTCTGTGTTTTTTGTCTCATTGGGTAGATCAGTCTCAGCCACCTCAGTGCCAAAATTCTGCAACAAATGAGCTATGTCTTTGACTGTCATGGCAAAACTCTCAATTGCCTGGACACAACATGAAGACCATTGTTATCACAGTGGAAGAAATGTACTGAATGTGAGTCCTGTGTGTTGCCTACTGTTCGTAAAACGATCCAGTCACTGTGGCAATAGTCTAATGTCCCTCCAAACTCCGATGTGAGCTGGTTCTCTTCAATGTAGCGTAGAAGGTCTGTCACAGAGCTCAGCATGACCACCTAAAGAACCACAAACCTGTTAGAGGTATCACAGAGTTTTGTCCTTATTGATAACACCTGACCTTGTATTCTGCCTGACCTTGAACATGTGACATAGGCCTACCTGGGCGTGGGCATGTTTGGTAACTGAGGAGGGGCTTCCTTACTGGCATCTTAAGCATGAAGTCCTCTTGACTGAAGCGAAAGCCAATGTCAGTCACAGTGCGGTGGAAAAAGCTGGTGGGTCTCAGCACCAGGACCAGGTGAAGATTTCCAGGAAAGGATGCCTCAAGAACAAAGTGTGGGAGATTTCCATGTCAGTATGATCAGCTGTTTGGGAATACATACTCAAGCAATTTCAGCTATTGTCAAAAATCTCACAGATTGTTGTTATTGTTACATTTTGCCTTTAGCATTTTATATTAATTAGCATTAGCATGTAGTGTTCTTTTATGCCATGTACCATAAGAAGTCTAATAGAAAATACTAACAGCTCGAAACTGTAGCAAATTTGAGTAAACAGGACTTTGTTTGAGTTTAACATATTTTTTAAATGTATCTCATTGGGGTAACAATTAAGTATGACATGTTGGGCCAAGGTAGGATTATTTTAATCCATGCATTGTTTGGCCATGCTCTACTCCAGGGTTCAGTTCCAAACTTAGTCCCAAAGTGAGCATATGAACGCCCCCTTATGCTCAACTACTTTTTTTTTTTTGGCTGGAGGACGTCCTCCTCTAATTTCAACGCTTTAATGTCTTCCACAATATGACATAAACTGATCTATCGCCACGGAGAATATTCCATAGTGTGGTTTAAACTGTACTTCTATTTGTATACCAAGTCATACAGTTTGAAATAGACAGGGAGTCATGGAAATAATTGTAGCTGATTCCAAATCTACCACGTGAAATGGGATATGCGGACTTTACACGTGCATGACATACGGCCCTGGTGTCTTTGACGTGTCCTCAAAGGCCAGACATCACACATCAATAATCATGCGTTAGATTTCAGAATGAGCGCGCACGGCGCTGGAGGCTTCATGTCCCGCACACATTGCTGAGCGCACGCAATCGCGTGACTAAGCATCACCGCGCACTGCAGAGATACTGCAGCAGTCTGCAGTCCGCGCCTTAACTTCCTATAGAATCTCAAATGTTGCTCGTTACCGGGTCTCCGTGGATCCTCGGACGGTAAACGCAGTCAGTGTTGGAGGCCATTGTCCTAAAAGTCCCGTTGCATTGGCAGGTAAAGAAGGGCCACTTCCTTCCCACATAGCGCTGCTGTCCTCTGTCCTTTCTCTCTCTTTCTCTCACTCCGATAACTTTCCCTCTCCATCTCAGCCCTGCGCGTCATCCTCTAAGCTTCTGCTGAGTCACACATTTGCAGCAATAAACTTTGAGGAAGACGATGCACGAAAGGAAAGGACTTTCAGCACCACAGACAGCGCACAGTCACCACTCCTCAATCACAGTCACATAATGCTCTGAAGTGAATCCTAGAATCACATGTGTAACTCACTGAGATTCTTGCAAGTGCAGTTTTAATGGAAGGCCAAGTGTCCAGTCTTCGATCTAAAATGATGATGAACTTGACCCCAGGTTGTCTTTTTCTATAAAGAAAGTAAGCAGATAGGCAGGGTAATTATCCAGTGTAGCATGGGGAGTCAATGCTGATTTGTTTTGCCTTGACATTCAAATGAATTACATTAATTTTCACTTAAACTTCATTAGTGTTGAGCTTGAGAAAACGTTTTTTGGGGATTCTACAAATGAAAAAATGAAGTTGATGGAGATGTTTTGTTGCAGTGCAGATGTTCGTGTTGTGTTTTCAATGAAGCTACCGGGGGATGAGCGTGAGGTATGTAAAGACTTTGGCTAAAGCTTCTTCAGGAATGTCACTAAACGCAGAGCATTCTGGGAGTGTTATGATGACGCTGGAGTCCTCCCCTCGTCCCCCTGCAAACAGCACAAGAGCAGTGAGCACTAAAGGACTTCTCCAGATCAAATACTGCCCAGATAACAGAGCCTCACCTGACAAGTAGGCTACCTGCTTCTCGATGAAACCGCCCACCTCTTTCAGGCTGATGGGCACAGTCACCTCTGCACCAACATAGACAGTGAAAACAAGTGTTATCCATCTATTCAATCTGATAAAGAACTAAATGTTAATCTATCAATTTCATGATCAAATCTATCCATTTAAGAGAGATGAAAGTAATGTCTACCAGATCGTAAATGCATGCCATAATTTAACTGGTCTGGTGGCGTTACCTGCCTGGCTGGAAGAGATGCACATTTCTCCTGTTTAAAAAATAAAATACTTTCATATTCTGCACTGCATTGTAAATACAGAAATGTGAGGAAAAGAGACCAGATATACATTTACTAGGGCATTAAAACAGTATTTTGTCTGATCAACAACAACAAGAGACAGGATCACTCCATCACATTGTTCACAAAGCACTATGAGAAAACAGCATGAAATAGCACGAAAACAATGAATTTAAGTTCCTACATGGGCCCAAGTTGGAAATAGAAATCCTCATGGTTACATTGTTCAGTGGAAGACAACCAGGAGTTTACATGCATAAAAACGACCTACATCCGGAGAGTGAAGACAATTGTGTATCTTTTGTACATTGCATGTGGACTTTCATTTTCCACTGTACTTCAGACAGATCCAGGTGATTATCTGTCCTAGTGCATTGACTAGGATTAAGTGCCATGTTCAAAACCCTACACACATTTAGAGAAATGCATCAGTCTAAATGTTGTCCCATTATACAGAAGAGAACTGGATCTCTAGTCTTGGACTTGTTTTGCCATTTCCTACAACTGGGAGCAAACATCCCTGGTGCTGGATGCTGAATCTTTAATGTTTGTAACAGAGATGATGTGGGCCGGGCGCGCGTTCACACACACACACACACACACACACACACAAGCACACGCAGACACACATGAGTGTGTATACAGAGGGATCGGTTTCAGTCATGCTTCTGCTTTTATGTTGTGAGCAACAAGACCTTGAGGAGATAGGTCTGAGATGTAACAGAATATGTCTGCTGTGAAGCAAAGCGTGGGATATGACTACACACTGTATATGTTTCATGAGCATAATGCGGCTGTGTCCTTTTCTGAAGAAACATAAGTGCATGAGTTCAAAAGCCAAATTCTTGAGAATTTGGCCATAGACCATGGAAACATAATGTCACTTCCAAGCAGCTAAAGAAGCAAGTATCTCTGAAACAGTGTTCTCACTTGAGACACTCATCAATAGTTTTATGTGGCAGAAATGCCATTCTCCCTTTACATATCCATCACACCAAGTATGAGGAATTATTAAAATTTTATTATCACAAATTCAGCAAAACAATCCTATTATTTTTAGCGCATTGTTTCAACTTGTTTCGATTGTTTATTCCAAATCCAAGCATGTAATCCTCAAAGGATTAAATCCCTCATTTTCGTCCGTGGCATGTCTAGAATGACACGTTCTGTAGAAAGCACAATACTAGACTGAGGCTTCTCCATGTTAGATGAAAATATGTCATATTTCAAATATAATTCAGTACAATGTGGAACTAGATTATAATTGTTTTAAAGGGAAAACAACTTGCGGTGTATACACTGATTTGAGTGTTGGGATCATTTATCCCAGAGAATAAGTCACAACTGGAGTAGAAATAAAAATTTAGTTTTGTTGTCAGACACACAAGCTGACGTTAAAACAGGAGAGAGGAATGCAGTGGTCTATCAATTTAGCATTAATTGAGACTGCCAAGTCACCAAAGTAATCACATTAGGCCTCGCTGACAGCTGACCCTACAGCCGCTATATGGGCACAGATTATTAGTATAGAGGCCTTTAAACCTTTCCTTAGATACAATTGCTGATAATTGAGCATAAATGTGTCATTCATTCACTTTATTATAGTCTATCAACTCCATATCATTATCATCAGCAAAAACCCATCTGTATGGCTTAAAATAGAAAACCTGATCCTTGCACCAGCCCTCTCTGCTGGAACTGTGCATCGATCACTCTGGTCAGACACATTCTCATGGCAAACATACATTATTTCACATGGTTGTTTCAACAGCAATCCTTTGGATGCATTCAGTGTTTACCACAAATCCCACTGAGATTATGGTGGCACAAGACACGTGTGTACGTGTGTGTACATGTGTGTGCGTGCGTGTACGTGTGCGTGCATGCACGTGTGTCTGACTTCTGCCTATATAGACTTTTCAAACAACTATTGTTTTAAGTTTTAGAATAATATGACAAACTTAATTAATATAGCATTGGCTTTTTGATTATGACATTTTCCAATACAAATGATTGGTGTTCTCAAACAGAGGTTACATGAGGACTGTGGTGCAGTGTACTCACGCTGCAGAGTGCTCTGAAGCTGAGATGAAGCTTGTAAAAGACTGTGGTAACTCTCCATCGCTGCTTTGGGCTATTCCTTCTGTGTCACTTTTGCTGGAGGGATGCTGGGCCCATTCCGCTGCCACTGTTCATGGGACAAGGCTGAGAAGTTGTTAGGCCTACGTCTTCCTCCAAGTCCTGACCGACAGAACCATGGTCCAGGGGGATGGCAGCTCACCTCCGGTCCAGTTTGCAGTGGTTCTGACCTTGAGCTGCATGGAGTGGCGGCGCACACACAGAAGCACAAACACACTCTGTTGGGACAGGCTTTCACCTCTGCTGAGGCTCTCAGCCAGGCAGCACAGCAGTCACTGAGTCCCACACAAACAGGACTCCATCTGGACACAGCCGCCCCTCCCCTCCCCTCCTCTCGCTCTCTCTCTTCCTCTCCCTGATGAGAGTGCTGCAGCTCTGCACTGTGCATAGCTCAGGAGGAGCCTTGTGACACGCTGACAACTCCCACTTAAGTTTTTTTTTTTTTTTTCATGTACGTTTTAATCTCCCTGATAACTTGAGTGTCAGAACACTTGTAAACAGGCTTAGGGTAGAACGTGAATCCTTGTTACTAATACAATTCAGTCCCACCCACTAGCAGCAATTTAGAGCAATGTGAAATCCAGTCAACACACACAGCAATACCATTCAAACAGCTGAACAAATATGAAAGGACGCCATTGTGTACACTACAGTATATGTGCATGCTTACACAGCACAGCCCACTGCCCGGCCCACATGTGCTATGAATGGATATAAAAAGATGTATTTGTCAAAGTGTGCGGACAGATTACATACATTCCCTTTACTTTGGCCACACATACAGCAGCAGCCACTCAGCTGATCCAGCTTAGCCTCTTAACCCTCATTACTGCACAGCATCTGCTGAGAGCCATTTGAACACACAAGAAAACATCTTTTTGAAACTGTTGGTTTGATAAAGCACCAGCACATGCACAACTTTCCAAATGTTTTGATTTTTATTATAGAAACCAGTCAAAAGTTTCAGTGGAGGTACATTCAGTTCAGATATTTGGAGTGTGTCATTCAAGCTCAAGTGCAGCAGCACGACCATCAAACCTCAGCACAGAGCTCCACTGCTTTAATTTTTTTTCAACATTTTCATTTTATGGAAATGTGTCTGGAAAAAGTAGCATTAAAAATACATACCATTCTTATTTCTTTTCTTACATTTTGACAAGCACTTAAAAATAGCATCTCAGATGTCTCATAAAGGTTTGTCAATATTAAAAAGCAGGCAGGCCTTCTCCTCGGCACATTGCGCTCTGAATAAGCATAAATAAAGTCTTGATCTGGGTCACGACGTGTGTCCTACGTGCTCTGACGGCAGGCCCACTGCACAGATTGTGAGAATGGGGTCTGAGAGTGCATGCGCTTAAAAAAGGACTGATGTCAATCTAATGACACAAACCCAAACTATAATGAACAAGTGAACTGGTACAAAGCAATGAGAATACAGATTGCAAGATTATAACACATGTAAATAATGCTTGAAACATGAAATGGAATGTTTAAAGCAGTACACATAATAGAACACTCCAGGCTCACAGTGGCTTCAACTACAGCAGACGTCCATCTGAACTCTGTCTCAATGCACAACGTGAAGAAAACAATAAGACATTTGACCGTAGTGCACAGTGCATTTGTTAACATTTGTGAGCTCAATGTAACGGCACGAGTGATGTGGAGAGTCACATTCTCCATGAATAGTGCAGAAACCATTTAAGGCTTAAAGTTACGTTTCATAATGTATTTCTGCCAACAAAAAATAGCACACTGAAGATGACAGCTTCGACATTGGTGCCTGAATATAATGTTTTTGGCCTTAAGCTTATTAAATTAAACATACATTTTATAAATATGTTATATGGCACATATATAAATTTTCTTTCGTTAGATCCTCTGAGAATGAAGAAAGCCTCAAACAAGATACCTGCAATAAAACAAATCATTTTACATAAGGCAAATATAACCACATCCATGACATGTCCACAGTAACTTAAAGGTTTTTGAAGCTGTGGTGGTGTTACTGCTACACAGTAACTTGTCACCTTGCACAAAGTCTTTGATGTCAATTTATTAAAAATAAGCCATGATTGGAAGTGATAATAAAAATGAAAAGTGGTGCCTGAGCATTAGTGAGGTGTAGCGTTCTTTTAGGCCATCAGTCATGCATCCAAACCTACATTTCACAACCGCTTGTCGACTTATAGCAGTTAATCAGAATCAAGGCAGTTGTGTTTGCATTCAGATTGTTGCTTGAAGACAAATAAATATAATTTAAAAAATGTCATGCCCAGTATCATAACCTTTTAAAAGTCCAGGGCATGCTTTACAAAAAAATAGGACGGAAAAAATCTGATGCAACAGGAAGCGGTGAAAATAACTTCTGCTGCAGTTTTCATCTTTCCCTTGATCGGGTTTTGACCCATGTGTTTTTGAGCTGGGACTTCCTTTCAACGGGACGAGTACTTCCAGAAGCTGCTGCTGCTGCTTTTCCTGACGAGCCATCACTCGCCTTCCCTCAAACACTTGTAGGAGAGTGGCGTGACGGGTGCAATCTGGGAAAAAAAAGAGACATTAGCCGCCATCAGGAAGACAGAAGAGCCCGACCCAGAATCAAGAATCAACTGGATGTAATCACTCAAATGCACCATGTAGAAACTACCCCTTCATCAGACAAATGCAGTCATTAGTGAGAATCACCCTTTGTGAGCAGAGGAACAGCAGTGAGCAGACACCATTTAGTAAGAGTAATGTTTTTGGACACAAATGTTGCATTCCTTATTATTCAAAGCTGAGGGAGACCGCCACCACACACCACATTCACGCAGAGTGGGCGAAGAGGCTTTCCCAAAGGCACAGCGGTGAACAAAGGTCAGCATGAGGATTGAACCATCAACCAATGATTTGTCTGTTACCTGGGTGTTGGAAGGAGGTCACTTTCTGAAGGCTACAGAGAGAAATACAAATGCAGGTTAAAAACACAAGGCTATTAGGATCACGGTGAACTTCATCAGTTATTCGAATCCTCCTGCAGAAATGTGGACATGCCAACAGGGGTGAACAATCTGGATCACTTTTTTTCAATTTACATTTTCTTTGAATGCAACTTTGTTTTATATATAAATTCTTTAGATAAAATGAAGATGGATCATTTTGTCAACTTATAAAGGTCATAACTCATAAATAAAAACAGACCATAATTAAACTCCATATTCATGAGACGCTCATTAACCATCCCACAGAAGAGTGCACTATGTTTGGATTAAATACATTTGTTATACATTTAGCTAACTAAAAGATGACCTCTTTATGGTCAAAATGTAACATTATAATGATCACTTTTCAGCGTCAGTCAACCCCTGGTATGGAATATCCACATCTCCAATGTCCAATCATGCAGTGAACTTGTGTCTGAAGTGCAGTTACTTTAAGAATACAAGAACACAAGCGTTTCAACGTATGTGCAGCGTGACACACACACCACCACAACACCATCACAGGCGACAGACCAAGCCCCCAACCACTCCACTATCACAAACCGTTTTTAGACACTTTTATATACATTTATAGACATTTATATACACTTGTTTTTCCTATGGGGGGTTACAGAAGCACATGCAGCAAGAAATACAGGCAAAAGAAGGGAGGCTGAAAAGGAGCAAGTGGATTTTAGCACCGACTGCTAACTAGATGCATTGCAATAGCATGCAAGTGTTCCAATTGAAAATGAATGTAAGAAGTGCCATGAAGAACCAGCATCTCTTCAGCCAGCCAACTTGTTTATGTATATACACCAGGAATACAGAACGCATAGTGAAGGTTATCTCAATAGAGTTTGTTTATGCCGATTTAATTGGGTTAGATTAAACTTTGGAGCACACTTGCAGATGTCCCATGTCAAATATGGGCTGATACCTGGTTAAGTGACAGTACTCGACTCATCTGAAAAGGTTCTCATGAGCAGGGGCCGGGCCGAGGACCGGGGAGACGGCAGCCCCCCCACACTCGAATCAACCACTGCTTTCTAGAAGGGCAAAGACACTGATGACACACTACACTGATGACACACTCCCAGGAACATGGAACACAGGGACACGTGTATGTACACAGACAAGACACAGCTGGGAGGGTTTGATGAAGACACTTTCTGCAAAATAACCACAGCAGCTGGTCACAATAAGAGGAAAATGTCTCAATATATCATGTATCGCTCAAAACAAAGATCAAAAGCTGGTCCTGGAAGTTTTGTGGGAGTCCCCAGGAAGACACTGTCTTGAGCCTCATGCAGGGGCTTTTGGTGCTTGGAGGTGCTGCATTCATTTACAGGGCATGCCGAGGGAACAGGCACAAGAGCATTCTGACAGCTGCAGAGCAAATGGTCTATTACACTTAAAACTGAGAACTTTAAGTTATATTAAAAACATCTTTTCCAGTTCCTCACCGTAAACTCATGGCACACTTAACACTGATCAGAGTTTCAAGAAAGTAACTCATTTGTGGAGCACCTCACCACATTTGTTTTTTAGTGAATTGCAGAGGAGGAGTGTTTGAGGATAGGGAAGTGAACGGTAACAGTGGGAGACGACAACAGGTAGGAAACAAGCAGAGACTGTGCTGACGCAGCAAGAAATAAGAGACCTCAGTCTGTCCATGAGAAGCTGTGAGAGCTAGCGGTCTGCGACAACATGAAGATAGTAGACGTCCCCGAGGAAGGGAGGCGCTGTGTCATCTTTGGGCCAGCAGATTCAAAACAGAAACAGGAAATAGAACATTGGGACAGAGAAAAGAAAGATGAAGAGGCTACCTAAGAGAGTACCTAATAATCATTTGATTAAAAAGAAGTACCGTAACTGACCTTAAGTAATCATTAGGATGAGTATTATATGTATGCCATATAATTTAATAATATTTTATATGGCATACATATTTAACTTATCTGAAATATAATATATGTTTTTATAATTTAAACATAATACCTTGCAGTAGGTATAAAGTTAAAACATATATTCTGAATGCCCAGGCATTTGGCACAATTTAACCCACGGATCACCAATTGTAACCTTTTTTATGTTGAGAACATGTTAATGGGTAGCTGCACCGTCTTGTAATTATGCTTCTTTTTTTTCCGCTTTGAATGATTCACAGTATCTCAAACTCTTTCTGTAAAGAGGTGATGGTTACAGGTCAGAAGAGAGGTGTCTCCAATCAAAGTCAAAACATCTCAAGAGTCTGATATCATATAATGTACCTTAAGTAAATGCAATCACTACACTGGTATTTATCACAAAGTCTCTTCAGGATTTTAATTAGCTTGCCGTTCATAAAGTAGTGGCCGTTCATAAATGCTTCCCTGATGTATTAGTTGTCATAGTAATAAGGCAAAGTCCTGGAGGACTGTTACACACTGTAACAATGTGGTGGATTTGACACATATATTCCATTACTAGTGTCCTCCCATTGAATTGTCCCAGAGACATGTTGATAAGCGTTGATGTTTAGGCAGAGCTGTACCTGTCGTGAGCGGGGTCCGCGGGGCTTTCTGATCACCACCAGCAGGATCTCAGGCAGGAGGCTGAGCAGAATGAGCAGGATGATAACCAGCCAGGCAGAGACTGAACTGAGCATGTTTGCAAAGACAAAGTACAGGCGCTGCTGCCTTAGGAAAGGCCTACGAACAAGACAAAACCTTTAGATTAATTGGAAAAACTTTACTTATCATATTTTGCTTATGTTCAGACCATATGATTCCTCCCCAGAAAAAACTGAAAAACATGTAGAAAGCCAAAGATCCCCAAATGACAAAGTGATTGATCCATGTCCAATGTCGGGTGTCCAATGCAAGCTATGAGGGAAAGGAAAAGGTAAACATAAATATGTAATGTGCAATTTATTTTAACAATATTCAAAAGCTGAGTTGATATCACAGATTACCTTTAGTGTCACAGTGAAAACAAGCACAGTGAACACAATAGTCCCATAAGACCAGTTTCCAAAGACCTGTACATGGAAGAGAGGCATGCATCATTTCAACAGTGTCCAGAAACAAAATCTATACAAGACGGAGAATACACACCTGGCCATTATCCTGCAGCGCTGGGTTTTGAAATAAGTACCAAACACCAAAGAAGAAGAGAAGCCCATGAAACAGACCCAGGACAGTCCAATATAGAAAAGGCCTCCAACGCAACATGGCATTTTTGGCAATCTCTCTGTGAAAAAAATTAAAAGGATGAGATGTATGCCTTTAAAGTCCGACCAACAGTTGGTGGTAGTTCCTATCTTTTACCTGTAGAGGGTAGCATTGTCCAACAGAACCTCAATGCAGGTGTGCTGCTCCAACAGGCTGTAGGCCAGGATGGGCATCGAAGTGAAGCATATGTTGTACATTGTGAGATAGGCTGCATCATACAGGGGCTGACCGGAGCAGAGCCGCAGAGAGGGGGAAAGAATGTGCTAAATGTTATATATTTGCGTTTCAAAAATACTGACTTTCTCAGAGTTAATTCTAGTCAACAATACTGTGATATGGATAGTATTCGAGCCATATCGGCTAAGTGAACTTTCAAATGTCTACTTGGTTTCATGGTACAAAAGCACAACGGTCTCACACAAAGTAAAATTTCATTATGAATCTTCGGAAAGGAATTGTGGGGAACAAGTCTGAAATGCAGTTAAATAAAGTTAAGTTGATTGTAACTAGTAATAAATACTGTACATTCATAGGTTACTCCTAACCCTGGATGTTTCCCTCAAACATTGGGTTGATTAATGTCAAACTTAAACTCACCTGCTGCGAATATCCACAAAAAAACTGATACAAAAACTGGGGTAGGATAAAACACAGGTTCTGCAGAAAATATAAGATTTTTTAAGGATACACAGCCAACCTTTACTTAAACAATAACTAGAATCACAAAACAAACCTTGTAAAAAAAGTATTGCACCAAATGAGCGATGCGAACATAGTAAAGATGACCGTGAGCGAGAAGCAGCTTTTTGAGGTGCTTTAATTTTGGAATGGCATAATCACTGTTTCTCACAGCCTGGCGACCCTCTTTCCCCTTAATACCTGAAAGAGAAATCTTGGTGATCACTAAAGTGGTGCCCATGACACTTGTGAAACCTCACATTCTACAACTCACCAATGCCAACATGGGCTTCCAGAATCATGCTGACATCATTTGCACCGTCACCGATAGAGAGCGTGATAGGACTGCCCTTGGAGTTTTTCACCATTTTCACAATCTTCATTTAGACAAAAAAAGAATATAACTTTCAAATACTGTTTTAGGTAACACATATATTTTTTGGTCATCACCTGTGCTTTCTGTAGGGGAGCCATACGGCAACAAAGCACAGAAGTGCAGTTTTGACAAATCTGCAACAATAGACTCTTAAAGTGATTATTGCTGGAGTCCGGGGAAGAGTTCAAAATCATTGACAAAGATGCCCCATCAATAATAAAGCCATAGTCTTGACTAGCAGAAGACCAGCTCCTATAAATAAAAAGTAAAACTACATTCAATAGTAATTCATTTTAAAAATGATAGTACTCAGTTGAACATCCGGTCCAGACCTGGTGATGCCTGCTTTGACAGGTGGGGCATCTTGGACAGCCTTTTTATGATACTCCAGCAGCAGGTCAAGAAGTTTCTCCTCACGTCTTCTGACCTCATCATCTAGTGTTCGCACCGTCAGCTCTAAGAGTTCTGTGTTCTTCTGAAACAGGCGGCATGCGTAACAGGTCGACTTTGCAGTCTCCATTTTGTCCCCAGTTAGAACCCAAACTTTCATGCCTGCACCCTGCAGTGCTTCCATTGTTTCTGCGGCTTCCTCTTGCAGCCTGTAAAATGAAGTGCATTTGAAAGTCACTACAAAAGCTCAAATGAGTTTTGAAGCTTCTTTGATCTACAGTGCCTTGTAAAGTATTCATAACTCGTGAACTTTCACAGTTTCAACTTTACGTGTGAAATATTGATTGAATAGTTTCACTTTCACATATTTGTCTGCATATTTGCAGTGTTTTTTTCGCCAAAAAATATTATCAATAAAAATTAATTTGAAAGTCAATGACGTATAAATACTCTGTAGGTAACATTGTCTCTCACCTGTCTTCAACAGCAGTGGCACCTATGAGACTCATCCCAGTCTCCACCTGATTATACACGGCCATGAGCTTCTCCTCTCTGTCCTGGAGAGCCAGCCTGGCTTCTCGGAGCCCGGCATCTGCCTGTTCGAACTCCCCTGCACTCAGCAGCTTGTAGGCCACACAAAGGGTACGGTACCCCTCCTGCAGAGGAATCAGGATCATAAAACAAAAAGTGTTTGTCTTGAAACTTTAACTTAAACTGAAATGAGATAACTGGTACTCACTGTTGCATTGCGCTCCACATGCAGACGTATCCTTTCGACTTCTTCTTGTCTGACACGAGGAAAAATGGAAGAGTCTGCCCCTTTGCAGAAAAGTAGTGTGTCCCCTAAGCGTAAACACAGGAACAATAGCCACTCAATAAGGTGCAGCCGCCTCCATCGGTCATAGATGATGACATGGATGATGACAGATGCTAACCTGAAGATGATCTGACTATTACACTCATCCGTCTTCTCACAGGATCAAAATTCAATACATGAAGAAGTTCATACCTTCAGGGTAGCAAAGGTTAATTGTTGAGAACATTATGGATGGTCTAAAATATTGTATGTCTTACCTTTCTACATCATTCTTTCTATTCAGTATTTTCATTGTTTTGCTCTCAAGACCCAGAAACGTAAAGCCATATCTGCAAATATCACAATTTTTCAAACAGTTTCCATAAACATGATACTAAATTGCAACATAAACAAATGTGATATACCTCATGGCCCCCTTCACCAGAGCAATCTCATCAGGAGAGGAGGCGATAAAGCCTCCCTGCTCCTGTGTCTGTGGCATCTCTCCATCTATTCCCAAACCGTCCACCAGATTAAGACACTGTTCTGTCGACTCTTTGACCTGAACCGTGTGACACAGGCACAGCGCACGCAGAAACAACTCTTCCTTTTCCTAAGATACAAGCAGGTGTTAGTTTTTAATCCAAGCTTGTTGCCTCCTACAAATAAAACTGCAACAAAACGTAAATAAAGTAAATACTAATATTATATTGAAATAATTGTACTTTGCATGACAATAGTGAGTATTTCAGACTTAAGGATCTGTATTAACCAGTGTTCATGTCCAGAGCACCTCTTCACACTATGTGCACATGAGTGACTGGTGAGTGTCCTCTGAGCACTGACTATGTTGGAGCTTGTTTTTCTTGTTCAACAGAAGGAGCCCACCACAGCACTCACCCTGCCAGCCTTCTGCTGCAGTTTGCTCACAGGTCCGTCTGTGACACAGAAGCCGTCCAGCTCTGTACTGGCGTCTCGATGCTTGTACTGGAATCCATCAATGCAGCACTCTATGAACTCCATGTTGTTCTGGGTAAGGGTACCAGTCTTGTCTGTGAAGACATACTCCACCTGTATGTAAGACATTCAAATGAACCAGTCAGCAAATATCTTATGAACCAAGTATGGACAAATTCAACTATTCAATGAGAGTTTTCCACACAATAATGTCTCCAGCACTATAAAGACAATAGCATACATATATGTTTTACAATACCAACACAGTGAAACATATGTTACCTGCCCAAGCTCCTCATTGAGATCTGACGTATTAACCAGTGCTCCTTCTTTTATTTCATTGTCAAAGAAATCTCTGTCCCATGTTATGAAAAAAGACCCAAGGAATTTCTGCATCTCCACTGTCACATACATGGACACGGGGATAATGAAGTTGAAGAGCACCATGAAGGACAGGAAGTCCGTGAACATTTTTAGATACTGCAGAAAAGATCAATTACAGAAAGTTAGGGTTCAAATACAAAGAGACAAATAAGTAATTGACAAGAAGAACAAATAATAAAAGTGCAAGTGTGATCAGTCATTATGTAGATGGATGAAGAGCTCACCATATTGGTATCCTTTTCTTTTTGGGTTTTCTCATTATACCAGGGCTCATCCTGTCCATGCTTGCTCTGCCACACATATTTGAGTGTGGTGCAAAGAAGAGCCTTGCTCACCAATATACAGAGGTAAACCAAAAGGAAGGCATTGATGGACCTGACAGTAACGTAAATCACAATTAATTTCTTTTGTTACAATGGTTAGAAAAGCATTTTGATGTGTGAAGGCTCAATATGCAAGAGTACTTTGTGATGGGAGGAGGCCCTGGAGAGCTCTGGATTCTCTCAGATGAGCTGAATAGGAAACTTACTGCACATATATTTTTTCATATAATGTGAAACATAGATATATTTGTCTGTGTATTATAAAAGGCTAAACCTCTCCTTTTAATGACATAAGAGGAGCAGTGCGGGATACAGCAGTCAGTCTGGAGTCTCATTTGGATGGATGAATCAACTGCTTATTGTTAAACTGATTTTCTCCTCAAATTGTAAACTTGCATAATAAGTCTGTACACATGTAATATTTCATTAGACTTACTTTTCCACAACAGAACGCTTTTGAGACTTTCCTTGATAGTTGAGAGCCATTTTTGTTTCCATGCCTGTGTAAACTGCTACACCTTCAGGGAATATACAAAGTAAGTCACTGAACTGTACAAAAGAACAACAGGGCTGCCTGCTGAATTTTGGCAACATATGCAAGTAGTCCTGAGAGGCCAACAGGAAAGACATTTTGCGTCCGTATTATGGGGGTAAAAAATTGAAAAATTAAATGTCAAACTTATCCTAGCGCAACACTTCAGAACATGTTTGTTTCGGTCTCAGCTTTGAGAATGTTTGACTGATAAAGTTGTCTTAAATGCATTTTAAATTATTACAGTATTTCATGCAGTCTGACACCATCAAAGCTGTTATACTTACCACAGATTTTCTGAGTATTCTTTAAAGTGGCACCTTTCAACAGTAGATTTTCTGGACCCAGTGACCTACACAACCATAACAGCACACGTTATAAACATAGACTTGTGTGCGTATGCGTATGGGAGAACAACCAATTTATTCGTTTGCTGATCATATCAGCAGCGAGACAATGTAATCTTCCAATATTTTAAAAATGTTTGGCAAACATTTTTATCATTGGAAGATACTGTCTCCACTCATTCTGTCACACTTCAAATTTACATTCTATAGAGCGGGATGAGTTCGATTCACAAAAGTGTAGACTTCAAGAAATATTATTCCATTCAAGGAACAAAAGTTCACAATGATCACAAAGATGACAAAAACACCCACAATACCCTCTGAGCATGTGCAGCTAGGCTAAAGCTAGCAATACCCTGGCCTTTTTATTGTAGATTCATAATAACTGGGTTCTCAACGCGTCCCCATATGCTGATGGGCACCCGTCCAGTCCAGAGCTGCTGTGACAGAATGATGCCACTTGTGATTATACCACACTAGGAGTTCTTCTAAGGAAGATGGCCTTTTTGTGCCGCAATTACAAGATTGTCAATAAAAAAAATGCCCATGGGAGGGCTTTAGAGACTTTGGCTGAAGTCAGTTTTCATTTTCATGCTTGTATGCTTTGATGGATCAATGAAATAATGATTTGAGGATGTAAACAGAAAACAAATGAGTATTTAATGTATTATGAATGTGCTTTAAATGAACTGGAGATTTAAGTCTCACCTTACTATAGGCTCCTGATTGTTCTTATAAATATGCATGCGGCCAACAAATCTGTAACAAAACAGATCAAGATTCACAAAAACATCAACAAAAATATTTACCATGAAACCATACAAATATAGAATTTAAATCATGCGCAACCTTTTCTATTAAGAGAGAGTGTGCTCAAATAAAAATACCTCCTTCTATTCACATACTTTGAGTAGTAATAATGACTCAAACTTTGAGTCAGATCTCAAATCGTTTGTTTTACCTGAACAGTGACTGAGTTTACAAAACATAAGAACACAGTCTTAGTCTAAATGACCTAGGGCTGTTCAAGGGAGGAACAACGATTGTTGTTTTGTTTTGTAAATTGCTGTCAACTTTCTTTGATACGCTGTATGCCACATTGGAATGATACAAATGAGGGAGTAGCCTGTATTTCTAATATAAGCATAGTTTCCCTCCATGCTTTAAATAGCAGCTGACAGTCTTGTCTCAATAGTATCTTGTTTATGTTGTCACGGTTCGATCCAGTTACCATAATTGGACTGGTTTTTAACATATTATTCAAAAATCTGGTTTTGACTAGTGCTTTGTAAACAATGCCAATGAGTCGCCAGTATTTAAAGTAAGTGAAGTGAGTCATTCACAACAACATCTTTCAGCTCACTCATGCACTATACTTAAACTTGACATACCTTCAAAATAACTATTGCAATATCAACAATTAGATATTGCCCATCTCTATCTACGATACAATAGTTAATAACAATCAGTACTTCATGGTACATGGTACATCAGGTGTGGTGAACCTGCGGTTCTTAACCTGACAGAATGCAGCCCACTGTCACCAATCAGGTTTGATAAAATAATAAATTACCGACATTAGGAGTGTTTTTTTTTTTTTTCAGGACAGGTTTAACTTAACTGCAGCTGATCTTGCTTTTATTCATCCACTACTTTCCATCGTTCAGGCCAATTACCACCAAAAAAGAACATTGTGTGGCTTGAAACTAGCTAAAAACATGCATGAGTGGTGGTGTCTTTTTCTCATTCATCTGTTTTATATGTCCGTGTCTGCTCAGAAATCTGAAGAAGAGAAGAATGCACTCTGTGTCAAAGGAAAAGAAGTAAAATGATCTGATATCATCAGTTAGTATAAATGTGGTTTGTTATGTGATCTTTACAAATCATTCATTTATTCATCAAACAACAATCCATATAAGGTGCTTATGGTGGTCTGAGCCCTGGAGCACACGCTGCGCCACTGTATATATGGGATGACAACGAAAGACTGGCTCATGGTGTCTGACCAGTAGACAGACACCAGTACGTATGTACAGTATGTATCCTAGCAAACTATATTATAAGGTGGCAAATCAAATGCATAATTGACTCTACACAACAAGTTGACAAGCCGTCGTTGTGGACATGTGACAACACATACTTGTAAAGGTCAGGCTGAGGCTGTTCACACTCGATGGTGGCGCAGAGAGATTCCAGATCCTTCACTGCGTCTGGCACTGTGTAGTGTGTCTGAAAACCACAAACAAGGTTTCAGCACTTGTTACAGTTGGAGATATAAACATTAAAAGAACAAAACAATGGTTTGTTGTGATAAGAACTTTCAACAAAAAACAGAATATGTAGCATGATCTTTGTTCAGACCAGAGTGCCTTTACAAATATTTAATTTCAGACCTTAAAACTAGATTTGACAATCTTACTTTATGATTGGACTCTCCATCCAGACTCGCAGTGGTAACAAAGCATGTCTCATCATCACGACTGGATTGCAGCAGTATTAGATCACAGGGAAAGGTCTCGTTTTCCTCCACCTCTACAACATCCCCCACCTGTCCAACAGAAATTATTATGTTTACCTTTCAGCATATATATCATGTTATAGGTGACCTAGTGTAATGGAAATGATAATGCATGCATACTGTGTCTTTATAACAAAAGCACTGGAAAGAAATATGAATATTTTTAATAGCACATTTCAAAAAGGATATAGAAATGGAGCTCATTGTGACCAACAAAATGGACAACAAAATATGATATTTAACCAGTGAAAACACCTCGATGGCCCCATCCAGAAAAAAGGAGCACATTTATTTCATTTTGGAGAAAATTCATAAGAGTTTCTTCGACTTTTAGTTAAAGGAGGAACAATGAGAAGGTTGAGTTCCAAGGATCTACCTTCACATGTGGCCTCTGCACTGCAGCTGCTCCGAGTGCAGTCCAGGGGTTAGATTTGAGCAAACACCAGTATACAAAAACTAATGCCAGGATCATACCTTGATCTTTTCACTCTCTTTTCTTATTCTTTGACCATCTTCTAGCACAGTTACAAGGTATTTATTAACTTCATTATCAGCCTTGTGGCGCAGCCAGTCTTCATAGCCCTAAAACAATATTTGCAAAAAAAAAAGTGTTCATTCATTTAATCATATTAAAATGTCCAGCCCTATGAAAATCCTTTCATATTGGATCCAGACATTTAAAACATAGCTCAAGGTTAAATGACACATTTTGCAGTGATGGTAAAGGAAGACTTGTATAGTACAATGAGATCATAACAGAACATATGAATACAAACATCTCACCTGCTTTATAGCAGTAACTGTTATGACAAAAAATAAAGGTAGGCCACTGGTGACTGGGCTGGTGGGTGTGTCCACTATCACCTATAAAAAAAGCAAGAATAGTTGTGAGTATGGAAACTAATGCAAGGCATGTGACTGTTCAGGCAAAGCTAAACCTCCAGTAAACAAATGGTCCTGTGTGAGTAAGAACCTCTACACCAGCATAAGATGGATTTACTTTGGTATTTGTGATCCTGCAGCATGAAGCATAGCCTCCACTTTAGTCGGTCTGTGCTTTAGTGCTGACACTCCAGTCGTTAGTATTCTGACCAGGAACATTACACACTGTCAGATACTCTTCCGCACGCTGTGTGAGCACAGGTGAGGAAAACTCCAGAGAATGCTTCAAACAGACTGCAGATGATCTATTCCTCACAAATGCTAGCAATATTACCCGCCATACACAGCCACAGACATGCATTTCTACAGGTATGCATCAACTAAGAACATCCAAACGGTTTTTGAGGATAT
>JAPMNZ010945298.1:0-10572 GCA_029875035.1 Pomatoschistus microps | reverse complement strand
TGTGTGTGTGAGAGAGCTGAGGTGGCGTTATGTGGCTACACTGCGTTGTAAATTAGTGCTTGTAAATGTATAATTTGGTTAGCCCAACTGCTCTCACGTCTGTTGGACTGCTGCCAGCGCACATGCTGAGCGCATGAGCTTACTCTGTTTGCCACCACTCTCATCTCAGAGCTGATCATTGCTCTGCCTTCTCACATCAATACAGAACAACCTTCAATCCCAAGGTTGGAGCTGCTCTGCTCTCACAGTGACGGGTGCAACTCTTCTCAGGGCGACTGTGTGTGACTGCGGCTCCACACTAATGTGATTGTGGCCCGGGTCTGAGGACAGCACACAAACAGTAACCTAGCTCCAGCACTGGTTTTGAAGCTAATCAGCTGGAGTGCTGGCACGGGCAGAACACACCTGCTGCTGAGGGGAGTAGCCTGCACTAATTGTGGGAGAGTGATTGGGGCCGAGCCGCTGCAGACGCTACTACTGTTCAGCCTAATGTAATTAGTCGCCATGTTCTCCTCCAGCAAAATTGTATTATGATTTTTACATTTAATTTAGCCTGTGCAAAATGAAACTGTATCAGAGAGGAAAGATAATAAGAGCAAAATGATATTGAAATTTGCACTGTGATGTGAGGCTATTAATGAGACACAGGGTTTGACGACATGGTGCACACTGGTGCAGCACTTAAATGTCTGGGATTTTAGGGATTCTGCAGCAGGCCTGCAAGTGACAGCAGGAGCCGAGAACTCCACCATCACAGCTCTTACAGTAATCTAGAAGTATTGATTGATTATCGACCCCAACTGGTTTCCTTTCTTCATTTTACTGATGGTAAAGCCCATCTGGTGAAGTGCATGTTTATGACAGTATTCTATGGATTTTTTAAAGGGACTATTCTCTGTTTAACATTTACTAATACAAATAATTTGTTATATTTTGTAAGTATTGCGTGATTAGTTCCTTCTTCTCTGCGGCTTCAGTCTTTCTGTGCATCTGAAGTAGAGATGCTGCAGTGTGACTGTGCTGCTTTGATTCATTATTCAGTAGTGAGAAGTCGTCCTGCAGTCCCTCAGCAGATTCACACACATGTGAGGCACAGAGGCTGCACTCGTAAATATGTAAAATGCACAAGAGTGGCACTAGAAGCATAGGAATAGATGCTTTTAGTCAGTTTAAACATGGTTGGACATAGTGCAGACGCACTCACAGACTGCCCCCTTCTGCCAGCAGCACTGGCCTGCACACTCACGGGAAATGTTAATGGCACCGTGATGACAGCGACTTATGCCCTTAATATCATACTTGATTTGTTTCATTGGTTTTAGGAGTAGATTATTTCCACGAAGCAGACTTTGCTTAAGCTGTTTGAAAACCACAAGCGCTACATTTCAACTGTGGTTAGGCATTTTATCCGAGTCTAATCAGATTAAAGTGGTGTTTTTTTCTTGCCACATGCCACTCTGTTCTGCTAGTTCTAATAAGTGAGCAAGAAAGGACTAAATCAGCAGGGTCAAGAAAATAAAAGTACAGTAGTTTGAAGCAGAATAATTGTCTTTCAGACATGAGGCCAGCTGCCTTACAGACGTGCTTCTTCACTGAGGTGAAATTAGTAGTTTTTTTTCCTAAAAAGAGATTTTAGCCATAGCCTATGTTAGCCAACTCTATGACATATTGAGCTGCCATTTGCACTGTTGAACACAATGATGATCGGCTCTTTGATAGTTTTACAGTCACATAGCAAAGCAGAGAGAGAAATGTATAGTGGAATAATGCATCATAGACACAGAGTGTGAGCTGTGCTGTACGGAAGAGCAGCCCTGACTTCTAACCTGTGAGAGATGCACACTGGCCTGACCCGGATCCTTCAGCACGAATTAAGTGAACAATGGATGAAGCTGCAGAATGATGGCTGCATGCGGCTTTGTGCTTCTGTCACACACTCACAGAAACACAAACGTCAAACACTCAAACAATCCAGCCATTCACTCTTCTAAAGGCTGAAAGTAACAAGAAATAGGAACCAGATCGCTCATACGCAATTATTGTCTATTTCTTGGGTGATAAAATGTGGATTACTGACATGTAACATTTTAGCGGCATGCACATCACAAAGGCCATTATTCCATACCCTTCCCTTTGTGGACTGTAGCGGAGGCTTTTCCCACTGCGACCCAATGTTTTTTGAACACGTGTTGAAATGCTCGTTTATGCGGCCTGTCGACCCAGGACAACGGTGGGAAAGGTTGGTATGTTGTTTGGACCCGTTTGGGCTTTTTGGCGACTGGAAGGCAGAATCATGTCAAAACAACCTTCTGACTTTCTAAAGTCACAGTGCAGTACACCCAGGACCCCAGGGAATCTCATTGTAATGTGAGATAAGAGCTTCGATGGCGTCAATAATATTCAGTGCGCTCAATCTGACTTGCATTTGCCATAGGAGCTTAAGATTTCGGGAAAAAATCCCCGAAACTTCATTCTCTTCAAATGTTCAAATAAAGTTATCTGAATAATATTAAAGTCATTTATTTCCTTTTGTGTCTGAGATTTGGAGGGTTCAAAATGGAGTGTTAAACTCAGACCCTGCTATACCAAGCTCAATATTATTTCAGAGCTCTATAAAATTGACTCAAAATATTACATACCAGTATGATATATAGACGATCAAAATGCATTTACTTCTTTTACATTATTTCTATCTCTTTGCCCCACACATAGAACAAATAAAGAATGTCCCTTGTAATATGTTATCCTAAACATGAGTACCGAGGAGAGGAAGAGATTTCTGTGTTCCACTCATTAAAGTGCAGTGATTGCAGTAACTCTTACACAATTGACTTGCATTGAAAGCTTTCTGTTAAACCAAACCACTGCACAAATACACTAATATACAGGCCCTTTATAATGTATCACAAGGCGCCTGTAAAAGGAGGTGCTTCCAGGCTGCCACTGCCCCGTTACTCAAAGGCTTCAAGGCCCTCTCTCTGTGACAGCCCCTTCTCCCTGTCCGACTAATGGATCATGTGGCCATTGAAGTGCATGGCACAGATCACGAGAGAAGTGTTTTATAGTTGGCGAAAGGGGCTGGGAGCTGGAGGCGCTGAGTCTCTCTGCCATTCAGCAGAGGGGACAGGGGAGCTGGTCTTTAGTCTCCTCACACAAAGAACAAGTCCTGGCTCTGAAAAGGGAGCGAAACACTCAGTTTGAGTCTCATGCTGTTTGGCCTAAAGCATTGCAAAGCTTAAATAAAGGAAGCTGGATATGTCATCTCGACAAAGTGCGTAATGGGAAGTCTTCTAGAGCTTACTCAATGGAAATAATATCCAGCGTTACCCCAAGGAACCACTGTCCGGGCGCACCCAAGGTCAAGGTTAAGCATGGGTGTCCAGTTAGACCGCCCCATATGCAGACACAACTTCACCTATCCGCTAGAGGTCAGAGAACGTTTTCCATCACAAATGCAGAGTAACAGAGATGTTGAGGGGGAAGTGCAGGATTTGGTCTGCAAATAAAGAGAGTGATTTCATAATTGAGCCCTATCTGACCTCCACGTGCCAAGGTTATCCGTATGACAAAGCAACTTTGCTTTTGCATGCATTTTCATGAGTTCACCAGGAGTGGTGTGTGAAAGCTGAGTGAGCGGTTAGTGACCTGCAGGTCATGGGGTAGAGGGCTCCAGCTGGTCATACCACCTCCTCGTTGACTGATGCACATCTAACCTATTGTGCTTGGCGTGTGCCTATTGTTCTGTAGGAACATTAAAATGCATAGATTCCTGTCAGCCATTTCACTGCGAGTTGACCCTATTAGTAAAGGTGGATACATAAAACATGAACTTATGATCATGATATGTATCCAGTTTATTTAGTGGTCTTCACAATGGTCTGAAAACCAATATATTTAAGAAAAAGTGTAATTTTTGGCTTTGATATAAATAGTAGTGTAGGTGAGGAAACACATTCAAACAGAGGTATAAATGCCTCAGTAAATTGGTTGTGCTCGATGGAATCTCCAGGCAGCCTATTGTAGGCAGTTGCCACCCTGCCCCCATCCTCCTCTCTATTTTTCTTCTCTGCACGCCTCTTTGCGAGCGCACCCAGACACACCGCAGTGAGGAGCGGTAAAGGAAGAGAAAAAAAGCAACAGAAGGAGAGGAGAGGCGCTGATACACAGTAATTGAGGGCCAGCCCTGTCACAGTTGACCTGCAGGAGACCAGGGATAAAGTGTATTCCATTTTCTGTGCTCTATCCTGGACAGACAGCCTGCAGAGTCCTGTCTGACACACGTAAACAGTAAACACTCAACTTAAACCCCAACTTATACACAGAGTACAGAGCCTTTTCCAACGTCTCCCCAAACGTCCTCATGATAAAGTCAGGTTCATCCATGTTTGAGGTTACAACGGCCTAGTTATCTCCTTCACAGCCCCAAAAACAAACCCCTTCTTTGTGTTATATGTTTTGTTCTAACATTGGAGCCTAATCCTAGACATGCAGATTACACTGTATTTAATCCTTTAAAATTACTGTGTTTTAATGCCACTTTTGGAATGGAAACAAAAAAGCAGGAGATTACAGAATGCCCTAATTCATCTCTACACTCAAAAAATATAGTGAATCAAGTGATTGATGATGGTTTTCCATTTTAAGTTTCACTGAGAAAGAAAATAATTGCTGATAGAACAGACTCAAAACAACAGTGCATTCTATTATTTGTTTTATTGTGGATTGAAAAAGTACTACATTTGCAAAATAATTCTTATTAATTTCAGCATTTCTNGGACAATTCAATGACTGCTGAATGCTCACAACTTCCCAATGAATTAAAAAGAGCCACCTGTGTGTAATCTCTTAGTATTACTACAGATGTTGTGTGATGACTTCAGAGTTCATATTGTCTCAGTCACTAAACAGCATCATGAAGTCCAAGGAGCAGAGTTGCACTCTAAAAACACAGGTTGGAAAAACAAATAATCAATTAATTCACTTGATCAATATATTGGTCAGAATGCATCTGTGTGTTCCAGGATAAATCTGGAGAATAATGGTGCAGTTGCTGTGGTTAGATGAGACCAAACCTTTATGCCCCAAATACTGCTCATTGCCCTTAGTGCCTCTGTGCACCATCCCCAGAATCATATACAGAGGTTGGAGCATGATGCCATGGACTTGCTTCTTCTGCAGGGAAAAGCGGAAACACAATTTCACAATTTTGAGTTGTGTTGGCCAAAACTTTCCGTCTATCGATGTGCAAAGTTGATACAAATCACACCTTAAAAGACTTCCTGCAGTGATTGAAGTAAAAGGGGGTTCAAATAGTATGAACTCATGTTGTATGAATACTGCACAATGATCTGTGTGGTCTTACAAAAAAAGACAATCTTTATGTTCAATAAAGACAAAATGTTCAATCCACTGTATATCCTCGTTAAAGTCTACCGTTGCAGTACACCTGATCCAATGACAACATGGCCGCCCCCACGAGCTAAAGTCTCTATAATGACACGATGCACTCATTCGCCCTTGAAATGGTCGGGACAGCAAGAAGCCGGCCTGCGTGTGCATGTGTGTGTCCAATCTGCCCTTTCAGTCAGGGAAGCAGCATGAGGCTGACCTCTGGCCTGCAGGATTAGGGCTGCTTCATGTGCCAGTGAACAGTAGAATGAGATTGACCTGTGTGTGAATGCTTGTGTTTAATAAGATCATATTTAACAACACTTCATCCATCTCACACTCTAATACAGTTCAGACAGCTAATGCTTTTTTTAAATATTGGCCCAAAAAGTGAATATTTGTGAGAACCTAAGGCCTGACTATGCGAACCGTATCAGATACATTATTACAAGCATCTCCACTTTGTGATCTAATGCGGGTTTCAGGGCATACAGCCATCCTGAGCTCTGACACAACCAATCATTGCAAAGCCAGAGTGATCGCCTTGGCAACCCCTGTCACTACATTGCTTTTTGTCTGTGTTGACCAATTGGAGGCCAGCATAGGCTTGTCAAGACCCTCCCACAGGGTTGAGAGGTATTACCAGCCATTGGTGCAAGCCTGCTGCTTGAGCGGATGCTCTAATCTGGATCCAGTAAAGAGAGGATCACAAATCCCAGATTATGGCTGTGGGATTAGAATTTGCTGATGCACAGGTTTGCACTCACCTTCAATCCCCACACCTCTCTATGTGGCTCTGGCCTCGGGACCTCAAAACTCACTCCACAAGTGCAGAGCCTGGAAACAAGCTGTCTTGTTAAACATGTCACAAGGTTGATGTAGCCTATTTTCTGGCTGCTCACAGTTATTGTGCGCTTGTAGAAAATGATTTGCAGTACTCTGAATTGTTCATCTGATGCTCGCAAAAGACAGCGGAAATGAAAGTTTCTGTGCACAGTTGCTATCAGACTGAGAGTAAGTGACGGGGACATGAGGGAGGAAGGTAAACAAAGCAAAACAGACACTCCTCTACAGACCTCTGTGCGATAGAAAACCACTGATACATAAGACATGTCTAACAAAGCCGAGGAGGGAGCAAAGCCAAGTGATCGAGGCACAAAGAGCTACAAGAACAAACAACAATCTCTCACTGACAGTCTTCCTCCAATGTATATTTCAAAGAGAAATTCCTCACAACTAGTATAGAGCCAAAACTTTTTTCCTCACAGGGATGCTTATAAAAAACTTCTCGCTCATAAGTGGAACATCTTTTAAATTTACAAGTGACACATTTGGGTTCTAAAAGCTAAATGCTGCGATTAAGCGTACACTCAACAACTATTGGCAGAAAGATAAGTGGGAAACAAAATTGGGAGGTGGGTGTCAGGGTGAAGATATAACAGAGCAAATATTGTTCATTACAATATTTCATAAATCACACAGTGACGTGTAAATTAGTATCACCCCGTCAACAGCCGCACAAATAATGAAGCTGAAATATTAATGACCAAGTGTCCTCGCGAGCATGCAGCCCGTGATCAATTTGAGGTTAATGAGTCGTTTATCTCTATCCAATCTGCACTCCTCTTTCGCCACTCTATGTTGAATGAAAGTTCCAGTGATGCAAAAAATGGCAAACTGTTTATCCTCCCCACCATGTTAAGTAAATATACGATCTAATAAATGCCGTTTTGTTTTGTATTCGAAGTGTCATCTGTCCTTGTGCTGACTCAGAGGCTGCGCTGCCTCGAGGATACTGCTGTATATTTTAGATGATGACATGATTCCTGTTTACATCGGGTTTGGATATTTTTCTCTTTTACTCGTTAGGGACTGTCCTTCTCTTCTGAAGCTGATTAGTCCTGACCTGAGCAACCTAGTGCTGCTATATCCAATCAGCCTAATCACTCAAACTCTTGCCTTCCCCCACCTTCTTTGCACTAATGGGCTTTCCCTGCACTGGTGACTTAGCACTTAAGAGATAGAGGGTCGCTAAAGACTAAAAAACTGTTAAATTGTCTTCCCGTTCATGAGGCTAAGAAGTAACCAGTAGTTGTGCTTATTTAATCAGAACAGCAGTGGATAACCTAGTTGCCAGTTGCCAGGATGCCTTTGTACAAATTAGCATCACCTCCCAAAGGGCAAGCAAATTAATGAATATTCACGCTTAATCTATAGCCCACGGCACCATGCATTATTCATGGTGGATGCTGTTTTTGTGGTAGCACACGCGTCTCAGTTTTGCCGTCACAAATCATAATTCCAAGTTTATTTTCTGCCATGTGCAGTGATGACTACACTTTTTAAAGGCATGTTGCAAATCAGCATAGAATCAGCCTGATATTGTTTTAGCACCCTGCAGATTTAATATGAGCACTAATACAGCACTTTGTCCTTAACTGAGACACTCAAGCTTCCTAATACGCACAAGAACATTTTAAATCCAGATGTGTCACTGACTCTCTCTGGGTTTTTATGTTGGGAAGGCACTCACAAAGCTGCACAGGGCTCTGAGCTGCAGGGGAGGCATCAGAGAGACAGATGCCATCTTGAATCATGGCAGTTTGTCGACAAGAAAAGTGGAGTTTGACTCTTGATACAGTTTGTCTGCATGTGCCAGAGCCATTATATCAAGATGTTGTCAGAACATTATCTGTTAGCAAAGACTCCCCAAGGATTATTATTAAAAAACACAAAATCGCTCAATGGCAAAATTTCTAAATAGAAACCGTGTTTACAGCCCGTTGTCCAAGAGTGAAAAATCTCTAAAAGGTTTGTGTATGAAGCAGAGAGGTGACAGTTTAAAAGCCTTCTTTGACACTCTGCAAAGTGGGCCTACAGTCTTCCACACAATTGCACCACCAAGTCAAATTGCATTAGTGATGCACAAGGTTTTCAGCACACACACATCAAGGCTGCGATATGGTACACACAAAAAGTGTAGGACAACGTCACTGTAAAAATCATTAAAACCGTTTTTTGTTAAAGAAATAAGCTTTTTTTCCCCAGAATAATAACAAGTACAAACATGGTATTATTAATTCAGTCCGTACACAAAAGTGGTAAATAATGCATCAGTTTTATATAGTGCTTTTTTGGAGACTCAAAGATGCTTCACATGGAATTATTCATTTACTCCATACATGGTGGTGATACGCTACTGTAGCCACAGTTGCCCTGGGGCACACTGACGGAAGCAAGGCAACCAGAATGGTCCACCGGCCCTTTCCGGCCACCACCCACTGCGCACACACACACACACACACACCACACACACATACACACACCACACACACACACACACACCACAAACACACACACACACACACACACACACAAACAGCAGATTCCATCTTGGCAATGTGGATGAAGTGTCTTACCCAGGGACCCAACAACAGTTCCCATCACAATACTACCCAGGCCTGACCTGCTTAGTTTCTGAGGTCTGACAAGATCAGTAAAAAACTGTACAAAAAAAGCCTTCCTCTTTTCCTATTAATATTTATTTTCTGGTATCAAGCTGTTTTTTGTTTTGAAAACTTGGGTCATGAGAAAGTGAAATTAGCACACTGTATGCATTGGGAATAAAACTGCACTACTTTCTGGCCAAACATGAATATTCAAAACCTTGAATTTTGTTGTGAGAAAATAATTAGTAGTTTATTAGCATTTGTTTATTTGTTCATGCATGAAACATCTTAATGAGAATGTATTAACAAGCGCTTCACACCAGGGAGGAAGACCCTGAGTGTTTCTATCTCCACAACAAGGGTTAAAAACAAGAAGTGCTGTGTGAAGGAGAGGTTTGGCAGGTCTTTCCTCCCTGCTGCTGTCAGACTGTACAACAAATATTGAGGACTAAAAAACACTGTCGACCTCACATGTCATGCATCGGTGCAATACGAATGTCAGAATGTGCAATATAGAACCGTATGTGTCCACTGCTGCTCTACTTAGTCCCATACCCTAATGCTGCTAACATGTACAGATGTAAACATACTACTATATATTACTTGTACTAAAATAGACAGCATTTTATTTTTCTCCTTATAACACCAACGTTAGAGATTTTATGTTTTTTATGCTAAAGTCTTTTGTACTAATTACTCAAAAGATAGAGATTTTATAGTTGTTTCTTCTTCATGCTGGAGTTATAGAGATTTGTATTTTATTTTATTTAGTATAGATGAACAGCTAAAAAAATATGTTCTATAATTGTGCTCGTCCTCAGTCAACCTCATCGTTGGATATGTTCCATGCATTGAAATGTACAGAGAAAGAAAATACCAACTCTGGGTAATTATAACACGTACATTGGCTTGACATTTAGGGCATAGAATATGAAGGGGGATAGTTGGCCTTATCACAAACCATAATGAAAGGTCAATGGCCTACTCAGTGTTTACCTGCAATCATGGACTCCAGGAGCAACTGAAGAAGCGGCTGGAGGACAGCTAGCACACTCAGATGTTAGAACATTTATAGATATTTAATAATAGTTATGTTGAGTTTTTCCGACTTTTCATTTGCAAAGGGCATTGTGTCTTTGAAAAAACAATTCAAAAGTTCAATATAAAAAGGATTAGTCAGAATTCACCCTGTTCCATGACTGCTCTTCTTTGACCAAGATTATACCGTCACTCCAATTAGCTTATGTAAAAACTCAAGTCCACACATCTCTCCCTCGCTATCTTTTCAGTTCCGTTTCAGTGGAAGCAAAAAGCTGCATTGATAAATAGGTCAGAGAGCTTTTCCACCCCCCAATGGTTTCAGGCCCAGTTTGGCAAATTGAACATAATTAAAGCCCAAGGCAAAGGTTGCACTTTCCTTGAAATAGCATGGAGGACTGGCACACACAAGGTAGACTATAGGAGGAGAAGCAAAGGTACGTAGTGTTGCACATTCAGCATGCATGGGTACGGAAGGTCCACCCAGAGCAGAGAGCAGCAGCAGACCTGACCTTTCCTCCCCTGAAATACTGGATGTCATGTTTAGGGTTACACTATTGGTTAAATCATGTTCTGTCTGTAGTGGTTTCAAGCCGTTGTTTTCAAAAAATGCTTATAAAATACTGAAAAAAAAGAAAAAGAAAAGACAAGGAATTTGCATGTAAGATAGTGATACAATTTTTGTTTTAACACACAC
>JAPMNZ010945259.1:0-18606 GCA_029875035.1 Pomatoschistus microps | reverse complement strand
CTCTCCCCCTGTCTTCTCTCTCGGTCCTCTTACCCCCTGCCCTCTTCCGTGTCCTCTCCCTCTATCCTCTTACTCCTGTCTTCTTCCCCGTCTTCTCCCTCTGTCTTCTCCCCCGTATTCTCTCCGTCCCCTTCCCCTCTGCGCCCGCAGCCTCAAACCGCTGGACATAGAGTTTATGAAGCGGCTCCACGAGAAGGTCAACATCATCCCCCTGATCGCCAAAGCCGACACCATGACGCCCGAGGAGTGCCAGCAGTTCAAGAGGCAGGTGAGGTCCCCAAAAATCCTCCAGCCGCCGTGTTTTCGGCCTTTAACGGCAAGCTCAAATGTGTCTGTTTGAACACATTCTAGACGTTAGCGCCGCTGTGGCTTCTGCACCACCTGCTCCTTTGTTAGCCTTCATACTTGTTTCACTGTGTATTTTCTACTTAAGATATTATTATTATCAAATTAAAGGGTTAGGGTTACATGACAATGTAAATTATCTCATGATCATTTTTAACACAATGCTTTTTTGTTTGATACATATTATTTTATGTTTTGCAAACAACAAATATTGCCACTCTTTAAGTGTCAGATTTTTTTGGTGCCAAAATACAGATTATTCAAACATGAATCACTAAACTTTAAGCTCATAAATGTCCCTTTTTGGACATGATGTCCTTTATAATAAAGCATCAATTTCTATAGTCTGTATTTACAAGAGACATATATTTTTTTGATATTGATGTTATTGTTTGCACTTTCAAAAACTATAAATTTACTTTGTTTTGTGCAGCAGAGTTCTAGAATCTGCAGCCCCTTGAACCTTGTGAAAGTAAATGTTACAGTATGGTACATATTTCTGTCAGTCTATAAAAACACAAACAGGAAATGAGTGTCATATTTTACACCCGTGACTTGCTCTGTAGTTTCATGAGAATAAAGAGAGTCGGATCTCTGACATGCTCTCCTGAATGGAGAGCATGTTTTACAAAACCCTGAGTGTAACCTCAGGGTTAGAGTGGCATGAAGGTCCTGGGTTCAAATCCCAATGGGTAAATCCTCCAGCTCCAGTCCTGACCAAGCTGGGCATCAAGATCTGGAGATGGGTTCCTGGGTGCTGCAGCAGGTTTCCCTAGAGGCCATTGCAGGATGGGTCAAATACAGAAGACAAATGGATGTGGTTCCAAACTTTTTAGTAAGAGCGCCACTTTAGTTCAACAGACCTGTCCATTGTAAAAAGTTTTTTCCTGGCTTCGGGCTGTTCTGAGCTTTTTAATTAGCTCTGATGGAGCTGAAATAATAAATGACCATCTATGGCTTATCGGTCTTTAGCTGTAAACCTCGGAGGGTGGTTGACTTAGGGGACAACGAAGTATACCTTAGAAGAGCAGACCAAGTGCACAGGAAATGAGGCTACTCTCTTTTTGATCATTGTGATGATGTGTAATATCCCTCCAGGTCTCACCATCAGCGTTTTTATTTCACTCTGTGAAGTGAAAAGAGGTGCGTTTAATTGCTTAAAACAAATGGCTTGTGCTGCAGCGACGTGTCCAAATCAAATGCTCAAAGAAAACTGAAAACTGGCTCCAAAGTGTGAGTGCTGAGGTACAGGGGGTTCCCTGAAACATGGTGCTCTTGATGTAATGAGCGCCATGTAATGGTGTAGTGTAGTCCACACTTGGTATAAACGGCTGTTAAGAGTCCTGTGATTCAAAACTGAGTTTGAAGCCTCTGTTACATCAGAGAATAGTATTGACACATGTTCAAAGCTTTGCTCCACTGTGTTTTGGATCAATCTTTTCTCTGGTCTAATATTGGCATTTTTAGTCCTGTATTCGCTCGCTGTATTGATTCCTTGTCCCTCTTCTTTCGATTTCATCTCGTGACAGATCATGAGAGAAATTCAAGAGCACAAAATCAAAATCTACGAGTTCCCAGAGACGGATGACGAGGAGGAGATGAAGTTTATCAGAAAAATCAAGGTGTGTAACGTTGTAATTGTTCCGCCATTCAGTCATCATCACTTCACATCAGAGTAGATTGTGTTTGTGCCATTACCTACACTACAGTGTCTACTTGTGACAACTATAGCAAACCATTAAAACTGTTTAAACTGCCACTTTTGTGTGCATTTAATTTCATCTTTTTTAGTAGTAGTTGTTATGTGGCAGAAAACACTTGTAGAGCGTAGACCTCTGTAAGCTTGTCAATAAAGCCCATTGGTTCATCCATCCATCCATCCATCTTCATCCCCTTAATCCATTTCTGGGTCGGGGGGTGGCAGTCAGAGCTGCACCCAATTCACAGAGCACCAGCCCTATTGGTTTAGTTCTCCATAAATCCTCCTAGTGACCAGGCGGTTACAATATTATTATTTTTATAAGATGCAATAGAAGTTGCTGGGCACTTTGATAAAAAGGTCTTGAACATAAGTCCAGGGGGAAAAGCTCCTCAAGTATTCAAGTCCTCAGCTTAAACTGAACTTGGACTGGACAAATTTAAGTGATTTTTAAAACAAGCCTGTTTCACCATTTATGACTCAAGGGCCTCATGCCTTTGTATAATGTGGAAAAACTTAAACTATAAAATGTGTTTTTAATTGTGTCAAAAGCCCTTCTAGGCTAATTAGCCATGGCTATATATGTTGTTGTGTTTCACATGATAATTGTGTACACTTTTCCCTTTCCAAATCAGTTACTCATCCACACTTCTGACATGAATGCAGGAGAACACATACACTCTTGAACATTGGTCTTTGACGTGTAGCTCGGGAGCTCACCACCCTCTTCTAAGAAGCTCCCCAAAAGATAATTTAATGAGTAAATATTACATCGATTAGTGTTATACCCATAAAATAATCCATCATACAAAAATTGCCAACAATAATTTGGCTAAATTCATTGGACAAGATTTGCTAATAGAACACGTTATACATTTGTTATGGACGGATGGATATCTGGGCTGAAAATAAGACAAGCTGGTTGTTTTAAGAATATCCTAATGTCAAGATAAAAAATCCTACATTGTGGCACAGCATTTTGTGGTCTATGAAGAGTAGCTCTCCACCAGTGCTCCGCAAGAGCAAAGGTTGGAGAGACCTGCTCTAGAACTAAAGCTGGTTCACTATTCTTCACTTGCTGCGATGTAAAAGACTGGTCCACAAGTGACATAAGTCACTTCCTTCCTTTGAGACGGCTCTGTGAATCTTAAGGACTGCTGCCTGCCAACTGGGTCAAACAGAATCTAGTTACTAATAAGTACGACCTTAAAGTCAATGTAAAACAATTCTAACTCGACCGAAAGCTCTTTATCAACCCCTTCTTAACCTCTGCACACGCCTGTCCCCATACCATAATACTACAGATTCTGGAAGGCACTATTTTCAGACTTGTCCCTGAACTCTCCAACTGTTGTCCCCCTCCTTTCTCTCTCTCTCTCCCCCCATTCCCTCTCTCCCTCTCTCTGTGTGTTTCTCTGTACAGGACCGCTTACCCCTGGCCGTGGTGGGCAGCAACACCATCATCGAGGTCAACGGAAAGCGTGTCCGCGGGAGGCAGTATCCCTGGGGCGTGGCCGAAGGTGAGAGGTCCCAGCTGATCTCTGTATCTGCTCCTCATCGATACTCACTGCCCTGTTCAGTCACAAACCCAACGTTTGCTCTCTTATCGAGTTATCGAGTATAATGGGACGCATGTGCTTCCGTTTTAGCCTTTTCCGCCGATGATTGATTTGAGCCATGGCCGCGATCACTGTCAGTTTGTTTTGGTGCGTGCGAGTAGTGCGTGCCTGCGAGACATGAGATTATAGTCTGTGGAATTGTAATACTGGTTGGCTACTTTTATTTTTGTCATTGAAGTTTTTATTGACTTTTCTTTTTTTACACAACATAAGCATACGTGGAATGAACGTAGCAGAATTAGTGGCTGTTAACACGGAGAAGCTGCGTCAATAAAACAGCAGAGGATTGGCCTTTCGTTCACACAGAGACAGTGTTTCAGGGGGTTGAAAAAAAGCTGTGTGAAGAAAAAGGTGTGAATTCTCTGGCTGCAATGACCTCACCACTTCCCCGCCGAGAACAAACATAAACAACAATGGCGGCGAATGAACTAATGCTGTGTGTGCTTCTATCGTTAGACGGAGGAGCAGATCTACTCCTTCGTCCGTCCAAATGAAACAACCCAAAGCTGTACTTTGTTTCCACTTTTGCTGCTGCTGTTAAATGCAAAATGATGTTGGGGCATTCTTTCTCGTCTTTGCGGTGGCCTGAGGAAGATGTTGTGGAGGAAGTGGTTATACTGGTGGGGGTCGCGCGTGTCGTAATGTAAAGTTCCATTGCCCACAACTGCGACACTTGAAGGTCCTGGAGTGGATAGCAAGAAGGTCCTGGGTTCGAATCCCGGTCAAAAGAGGGCTTTTCTGAGTGATGGTTGCATGTTTTCCCTGTGTCTCCCCATGTTTCCTCCAGGTGCTCCGGTTTCCCCTACCACTAAAAACATGTACAATAAGTCTGAATGTAATGAATGAGTTAATGGATGGTGTTGATTGGTGGCTTTGATGCGCCAGTGTGTTCGGCGTCTCGCTTCCGTCATCACTGTGTGTGGAGAGAATGGAACAATATCTGAACTTGTAAATCGCTTTGGGTAACCTTGGTCTGTAAAAATAATGTGCTATATATAAAAAGTTTACTTACTGGTTGGGCGCTAGAACTACATTGTTTCCGTCGCAATGTAGACGCTGTGCACTTTGACTACAGAGCGGGGTCTTTTTTGCGAATTTCCTTGCAGCGTTTCAGTCTATTCGGGCGTTAGTGCAGTATTCAGACTTAGAAAAATTGTTGATCCACTAGGGAAATTACTTGGACACTGTAGCTCAAAGAACACATTTCTAAATGAAAAAAAGTGTATAGTATTAAAAGTGTGATGGATAAAATATTAATGCAAAAGATTTATACACACATAAAAATATTGTAATTGATATCCCAAATTGCAAAAAGAGAGATTGCAGTGGATGCCAGAGGGAGTAGCTGTATAGAGTACAGCTACAACAGGAGTATGACATGAATGTTCTCCTGTATCGTTCACTGTGGGAGTTCTCTAACGTCCGGGTCAGAGAAAGAGCAGTTTGACCTCCTGTCCGTCACTGTGACAAATGTCTCCAGCTCACAGCCAATCGCAAGAGACGTTTTACGAATCATTCTTGTCTTTCCGGCCAATGTCTCCTCTCCTCTCGTCCTGGTCCTCCAACAGAATTCCTGGAAAGCTGGAAACTACAGACTGGTAGAGGATCTCCAGTAGCTTGCTGCATACGTTGAAAGTCCTGAGCTTTACTGAGGCATTTGTTGAAGTAGATTGTCCTAATGCTAGCATAGGGTCACAGTTGGAAAGAGTTTTGAAGTTTATTCTAGCTTTACTGCACTGTCAAAATCGAAATTGAGTCCCAGTAAAAATGTGATTCAGTCCAAATGATAATGTTATAAGGGCACAGATTGAGAAAATTCCTCTCTGTGTGATGTGGCCCAGTTTACAAGGAGTTCTGAGGACCAAAACAATTGGTTTTAGGGCCACATATTTTACTCTGGGCTGTGGTCTGTGCACCCCATTTTTTAATCCTGTGCATGGAGCTGGACGCTGCTGCCAACTCGTCACAGAAAGTGTGGACAACTGTATGCTGTAATGCAAGCGGTGTATTTTCTCCTGTGGTTTTGTATAAATATCTTGCATATCTGTGGACATAGCAGCGAGAACATCACAGCCTGTAGTTACTGGTGGAGGGACGTTCCGCTGTCCATGGGGAGGGGAGCGAATGCCGGAATACTAAACCAAAAATGTTTCTGGCCTCGTGTCAGCGTAAATACAGAGAGGGCGGGAAGCGGAGAGAGGTCTGAGAAGCTATGCAGAGTCGCGGATCCACTGGCAGAGCTTACATCAGGGGAGCGCAGGCAGCTTTGGAGACGTCTGCTGGATCAGTCTGGATCCGCAGCCACCGTTTGAATAACTAGGACTGCAAAATTAATGTCAAATAAGATTATGTCATTTCATGGCTATTTTCATTCCATTCAAACACTGCAATCATTTAAAGCTGCTGTAACAAGCTATTTGTTTACCAGCAGAAAAACGTTCTTACTAACAGAAGTCTTGTGAAAGTGAAATGCTGAAATCAGACCACAACATTCTAACAAGCCTTTATCTTAGAGAGAGTTCTGGTCTTAGAGAGATCTTAGAGAGTCGAGTGTCCAAAAAAGCGCTATATAAAACCAATGCATTATTTCTTTACACGGTTGAAGGCTATGAAAGATGAAGCGCGTTATTGACTGAATTTGTCATTTTTTAAACTTTCTTTTCTAACAGTGGAGAACGGTGAACACTGTGACTTTACAATCCTCCGGAACATGCTCATAAGGTAAGAAGTTTTCCGTGTGTTTAAACAAATTTATTCCTCCAACTAAGTTTCTCCATCAGATTATGTTCTAATCAACAACATGTTTTACAATAGACCACACTCACTTCGACACTAGATGAGACTGTTGCTTGTTTTAGTTATATTTACCTTTTCCATGTCTCTGCATATATTTTCAACTCAAGAAAATAATCCCCTTTCTAGAACATCCACACATTTTCTTCCACTTTATCTGTTGCCGGATCGCAGAGGCAGCAGTCAAAGTAGAGAAGCCCAGTCCTCCTTATCCACACACACACTTCCTAAAGCTCATCAGGGGGAAACCCGAGGCGTTCCCAGGCCAACGTGTCAAAATGAACACGAATAACGCATGATATATTTGTTGTGCGTAGAATAAAGGTCAGCGATTGGCTCACGGGTTTCCAGGGTAACATGTATGAATGGTGTCTTTCAGAACACACATGCAGGACTTGAAAGACGTGACCAACAACGTTCACTATGAAAATTACCGGAGCAGAAAACTGGCAGCCGTCACTTACAACGGCGTCGACAACAACAAGAACAAGGGCCTGACCAAGTACGTTTTCTCACATCTGCATTTCCTCCCGTCATATATAGAGTTCTGGACCATCAGCAGCATTCAGACAGTGTCCAGTGTTGTGTTCTGAAGGGGAAATTGGAGGGATGGAAGGTCTTGTCTGTAATCTGCCCATAGACTGGATGTAGATAGACCATGCTAATGTTGATGCAATGACGATCCGATGTTGGCATCTGTCACTTCTTTAGACAGAAGAGAGAAAAAAAGAGGACCAGCCAAATTAGCCAATCATATCTCAGCCCATAGCGTCAAATGGTGACTCTCACAGCTCTTTCATATGCAATAGATACTCTGTTTTCTAATGAGATGAAAACCACATGCTGTGATCTGATTTGTTCACATTATACTTTTACTCTTTTTGGACAAACACGTGTTATCACTGAAAAGCACAAAGTTAGGTGCTGCAGCTTTAATCCCTGTGTAGTGGCAGATGTCTGGAATACTGTGCTGTAGATGATCTGGCCAATTACTAACCGTGTGCTAATCCCAGGACACTCACAGCGCCACCACCTGGCCACTAATCCTGCTGCACACGTCACGCTAACGCATGGATTAATCGCATGCTAAGTGTTGTGTTTGTTTGTTTTTAGACATGACACAGGTGACGGCATGTAAGTCCTTTTCAATATGGTTTCTACACTCGCTGCTTCTCCTTCTCCTTCTCGTCTCTCTCTGCTCTCTCAAAGCTCCATGTGAATTATAAGTCCATTTATATGTCGAGCAGATGCAGTGATTTATTTGTATAGCACATTTATGCCAGAACTGTCGCTCAATGTGACTAGGACTCCCAGAATTCTCAGACTACTATAACCCTCAGAAAATGTTTAGTTTTCCAACAGATTTATTAAACTTTTTATCTTTTAATCACGTTAATAACTGCTAAAACTGGTGAATATAAGTTGAAATACAGCAAGGACAGTTTGTTAAAAGGCTAAATGCTTACTGCTGCTAGTAAACGGTGTGTTGACTCTACTCAAGTCCAGTCCAGGACCAGTCCAGATCAGATTGACTGCTCTTGACTGCTGGGTTCTAGTGTTAAACTTTGCATCAAATCCAGATGTTACAGGTTGAGACACGTTCAGATTTGAATTAATGACATTATTGTGGCGTATTTCCTGTTTCATAATAGTTTTTTCAGTCAATCATCATGTTGATTTGAATACCTGTTCACCAGACTTGAACAGAGGGAATAACAAAAAGGGGTTGAATGAAGCAATGACTCTAAAATTTGAAACCCTTGTGTTTATTGGCCCAAAAATTAAAACAGAAGAAAGATGTATGCATGCATATTTGAATCCAGGACCAAAGGAACCACAACAGGTTGTATATAGCCTTGTTTCACAAGCAGTAGATCCAAGTTTATTTGATCAAAAAACAATGTATTTGTTTTATAACGTCAAGGGTAGACAATGGGAATGTGATGTTAATAGCCACAACTGATTAGCAAAGATCAGCCCATGTAAATGTCTCCTGTGTGAGATCAATAAAGTCTCTTATCTTATCTAACACTGTAAAAAGTTATGAAAAACAAGGAATGAGAAAGTAATGCAAGAGTTCTTTAAATAATACTAAATGGCTTTGTCCCATTGGAAACAAAATCTTTAAGACAATTTAAGCATTTTTTACCTCATATTTTATCATGTTATGTTCATGTTTGAAACCAGTCCAGTTCAAGTTCAGTTTGGACCTAATAAGTTCCTAAGCTTTCCCTCCTCTGCTTGCTCTTTTTTGGCAAATCATGTTTTAAGGCCCTCAATGTCAAATCAAACTGCTTATTTAAGAATTTGTTTGTGTATTTCCTCCAACATTATTAGATCTTTGTGTGTTGCAATGCATACTTTTGGACTGGGTGATCTGGGGACATGTTTGGTGGTTGTCTTTCCTCCTTTGAACATTCCTCTCTCTCTCTCTCTCTCTCTCTCTCTCTCTCTCTCTCTCTCTCGACCGCTCTCTCTCAACCTTTCTCTCTCTCTTTCTCGTCCTGTGCAACCTTTGGCTTTGTGTGTTTCTAACGGCAGTGTGTGTGTGCAGGAGTCCTCTGGCGCAGATGGAGGAGGAGCGACGAGATCACGTGGCCAAGATGAAGAAGATGGAGCAGGAGATGGAGCAGGTGTTTGAGATGAAGGTCAAGGAGAAGCTGCAGAAGCTGCGGGACTCCGAGGCCGAAGTGAGTCCAGTTAGAAACACTACATTATGTAAAGTCTGTGCTTTGACCCCGTAGCACCCTCGGTTACAAATATGCGACATAAAGTTCAAAGGTTGTGGCAAAAGAAGTGCGACATTATGGTTTAATGCATTAACTAAAGTATCTGTATGTATCTATGAACCCAAAGAAGCAAATATGCTACTACACCAAATTTGGTCATTGAATGCTGCATTCCAATAGCACAAATAGTTTTTTTTTTCAACAACTATTTTTATGTCTGAGTTCTACGGGGTTAAACACAAACTTGAGAGTATTTACTTTGGATTGTCATTTTCTAGAGTGTGCAATAAACTACTCCACAATAGTATGTGGATAAACATGTTCTATATTAACAAGTCAAATAAGACTAGGCCAGGAGTCCAGCCCACTGCTAATAACAACAATGATTCTATTCAACAAAAACACAAATATGTTTTATGATAGCTCTCATTTTTTACCATTTCTTATTTGTTGCTATAAATAAACATATTGAATCTCCCCTGATGTTTCCTCGCACAGTTTTAACCAACCTCATAGTGTAATGAGTTTGAGGTGGGATAATTCAAACAGATGAGGCGGGGAAAGTGTTTGTGGCGATTTGTGCCCAAGAAACCTGATGTGATGCTTGAGATCAACACGACGACTCTGAGATTCCTACACAATCTTAAACTGTAGAAGCATGTTCAGCACAAGCAGGATGGATTTCACCGAATATCCTGATCCTTATACGGCAAAGTTAAAGAGAGAGGTTCTTTTTGGCACATTTTTCCATGTGTATCTGAACTGTGTGTGTGTGTGTGTGTGTGTGTGTGTGTGTGTGTGTGTGCAGCTGCAGCGACGTCACGAGCAGATGAAGAAGAACCTGGAGGCTCAGCACAGAGAGCTGGAGGAGAAGCGGCGGCAGCACGAGGACGAGCGCTCCAACTGGGAGGCTCAGCAGAGGATCGTGGAGCAGCAGAAGCTAGACCTGTCCAGGTGAGACTCCAGAGAGACCGCCACTCGGCTTCACAACAGTCCTCATTCAAAACAACACGGGTAGAAGAAATGTGTATTAAAGTGACGGTAGAACAGTAGAATCCCACATTATTCCAGTTGTTTTATTATAATGTAAAAGAATTGTACGACTGTAATGTTCCACTTATATTTTCCTGTATTTAAAGAGTGACAACTTTAACCACTCCTCTGACTAAAGTGCAGTTTATGATCATAGCAATTTACAATTTCCTTTTTTTTAACTTCCTGATTGTAAAATTATTTCACACCAGTTTTTTGTATTTGGGATAAATGTGATTTTTGAATTTGAGCCTCACTAGTGTGATGTCATCAGCGTACGTTCATCATCATCATCATCAAACTTATTACAGACTCATGGTTCAGGATGAGACACACACATCACATAAAACACAAAAAAATGCATATAGTCACAACAATAAGCCTTACTCCTCAGAGCAAACGGCTGCACCAGCTTGTTTTCTTTAACAATCTACTTCCTGGTTTCTGCAAATCATTCATAACCGCTTGTACCATCAAACCAGATAGATGAAAGCCATGGCCATTTTAACCATGATAAACGTGCAATGTTACGTCCCTCTAATTCCACCTTTCCAGAGATTTCACTCTCTCTCTGTCTTCTTCTCTCTGTCTTCTTCTCTCTATATATCTCTTTCTCTCGCTTCCTATCTGCCTCTCTCTCTTTTCTCTTTTTCTGTCTGTCTTTTTCTTTCTATGTCTGTTTCTCTCTCTCTCTTCTGTCTCACTCTTTCTCTGCTCTTTCTTTCTTTCTTTCTTTCTCTTTCCCTCTCTATATCTATATCTATCTCTCTCTCGTTTAAACAAAGCACTTGTATTGATCCTGTACTTGTAATGAAACTGTTTATGCTGATTGATTTCACAGCGACAATTATTATCACACTGAAAATGTTTTACTGCAAATAAAACATAAATAAAGTATAAATCTTCTCTTCTAGGACCTTGGAAAAGAACAAAAAGAAGAAGATATTCTAAAGACTTTTGCGGACTCTCCAAACAGGATGTCCTTTTGCTTCTGGACACACACGTGCACCGCGGCACGCTCACCACCAGGAGGCAGTGTCGTCTGGACTCTGGCCACTTGTTTGTCACACTGTCTTTACCATTCCCACTTAGTCTCAATGTTACCGCAGCTTTCACTTTCTCACATGATACAATGAACCCTAAATATACTGTATTATTCCACAAATTATTTATTGAATAATTAGTCAAATCTTAATCTTTTCCTGGAATTTCTTCTCTTCAAGTTCCCTCGTGCAGTGGTTTCCAACCGGTGGGTCTCGAGCCCTTCCTTTACAATATGTATCTACTACACTGCAAACAAAGTATTAAAAAATATATAACACAATATTTTCATAAGATATTGCCCTTGATAAAAAGAAAGTATCATTAAGCTTCAATCCCTAAATTTAGATTTTATTTCCCTAATTTAAGTCCACTGAAATTTAGATTAAAACTTTTTTTTTAATAGCTACTTAACTTTTTTCAAATGCAAGCGTTAGACCCGCCCAAACAGCTTCCTGATTGGACGCAATTAATTCAAATACTTGATGAACAGCTGAAACCCATTGGTCAAACTATTCCACTACAGTAAATCTTACTGACGCTTATTTCAAGTATCCAAGTATATGTAGTATGAAAAATACTGCATATATAAAGACAATACTACAGGGTCACACGGTCAAACATATGTATTCTTTTCTAAATCTCCTTTAACTCGAGTATTTATTTAAAGATTCCAGAGTCTATTCGTTATTTAGTTCCCAATTTTAGCATTGTAGTGTGATTCAATGCTTATGAAACCAAACAAAAATACACAGTATCTTACATTATCGAAACAAAATTCAGTTCTTATTTGGGTTGAGGATTGGCGTTATGTTGGCGCTGGGTCTTGACATCGTTCCTGTTGAGAACCGATGAACTAGTGCTAAATATTTGGTGTAATTCCTTAGCTTGGGCATATAAATGTATTTCATATAGCTTCAGTATTCGTGGCTCCCTCTCGCTCATAATGTTAGAAACGTTAGCAATGTTAGCTAACTCTTCAGGCTCCACTCAAGCGTCAAGATCCAAAACTACGTCGACATAAATTTAATACCAAAACCAGCTCTCCTCAGGCACTGTTTTATATATATATTTTTTTTTTGGTAGATTATTCAGCTTCCTCATGTTACTCCCTCTCTCTGTGTAATGTAAATTGTTTAACTCCCGTGTTGACAGCATGCATTGTTAATTTTCCTTTTTTTAATTTCATTTTGTATGGTCCCATTGCTATTGTTTTAGTTAATATTGTAAGTATTTCGTTGGATCCGCTAGTGGAAAATAACACTGCGTTCTATGACTTCGCTCGCGCCGGGTGTAAAAATGTAAAGAATTTGGCAGATTTTGTATAAATTCGCATCGGTTTGAGAGATTTGACAAAGCAATTCTTACAAAGTCTGCATTCTTCGCTTCACATTTAGCACTGTTTGAACCTTGTCTGTATTTTATAATATTTTTACTGTATAAAGTCACATAATAAAACTGTGATGGGGAAAATATATGTACTTTGAAGGTCATGTGTCGCCATGGATATGCAGAATTTTACTTTTGATTTTTCTTATTTCTAGTTTTCTCCCGCTCAAAGAAGAGTTTTTGGAAAATTCAGTATTCAGTGTTAGTATTGTTCATTAGTTACGTTTTCAAAGAATTCGTGGCTAGATTTTATTTCAAGGTCAATGTTCACACTGCTCCCAGGAACCTTTTCAAACTCCTAATGCTTTTTCAAACTCTGACTAATTATTTGTAGATTTGACAGAGAACCTCTCCAAAACAAATGTTCAGGTAATACTTCAGCCCTATCTATACATATTTTATATTATATGAGTTCCTTGGTGTATACAGTCGAAAGCAGAGCCCGTATGGAGGCAGGTGGTGTCTGTTTAGCTGTAGCTGAAGTAGTGCATTGAAAACATGAATGGATTTCCAATTTGGACAATATTCTGAGGTGGAGAAATGTCCTAAAGAGTCTAATTTAAACATTCAAGCATCTTCTGTTTATACAGTACAGCAAACAATATATAAGATGTGTACAGTAGTGTAATCTCACATTCTTCCAGGAGGGAGTGTGAACGTCGAACAAGACTGTTTCAACTCTTCCAGAAATAATTTTTGAATCTTTGGTGAGCTGTGTCCACCAGCCCTGAGTTTTTGAAAATATTCATAAAAATACTTGCAGATTTGTATTCAACAGAAGTTATTGATTCTAAAGATTATGTTCTCTCTTAGCACAAAAATTATAAGTCGTCCATAATAGAGCTCATTTGTAGCTGAACGTGTCCCATGCAGAAAGATTCTGGCAACAAAAGTGAGATTGTAATTGACTTTATTTGACCCCAAACTGTGCGCATTACATATAGTCCCGGTTTAAATGTATGGATTTGATTTAAAAAATTTTAAACACTGCTTTGTTTGCTTTTGTACTTAAAAAGAAAAAAAAAAGTCACGTCAAAATATGTAAATTTACGATTGGTGGTTAGTATAGTGTGTGTATATAATCAGTGTCAGTGGTGGTGTGTAATGTTTCAAAGGATCATAAAGGATGTCATAAATCCTTTCCTCCAGCAGGTGGCAGCACGAGCACATTCAGAGCCCATTCAGTAGCGACAGGAACTTTCTCTTGTTGACCCAAAGACTTTTTAATCACTGTTTGACGTCTGACCCATGGCTCTGACCCAGCTTTATGCAGATGTAGCACAGATGTGGGTCACGGTGTTCTCCTTTCATCCATTTCCTTGTTTAAGCTGTGAGTTATTACACCATGACACTGCGATAAAGTAAGAGATTAGATTAAAACAGTCCGAACCTGGGACTTTCTGCACTGACACCTGCTCTGAGACCTGGTTCAGGATGGAGTGGAGGAAAATGGATGGATATAAGCATATATTTAAAGGGTTTTCCAAAATTTTAACAGGAACCGCCACTTTTTGAATAAAAAACTGGTATTTTTTGACGAGCACTTATCTCCAGAATGACTATTAGGAGGACCAATAGTCTTGATGATCCACCCGGAAGTAGAAAATCTTCCTGTATACCGTTTAATTTTTCACTAGTTGTTTGTCTGTCTTGTTGGGTGTACTCTGTCTGCTTTATTTTCCCGTATTTGTTTTTGATTATTTATTTTTTTGATTACAATGACTGACTATATTTACAAGTATAGTTTTATGCTGACTGTGCAGCCCTTCCAATTCAATTCATTTTATTTAGGTAAAGCTCTAAATCACGACAGTATTTGTCGCTGAGGATTTTACAAAACTGTTGAATTTGCCAAAACAGATTAGAGAACCGACACAGGTCAAACACAAGAAATGCAATGATAAAAACACACAGAGCCATCAATCCACTTTGTAAACATTGGTTTTGAAAAAATGCTATAGAAATAAAACTATTTTTTTATTATGCACAGTGCATTAAAACTGGAGGGCCTGACTTTGAATCCACAACAAGATAATGTAAAATTCATCCAACTCGTTTTCAAAAGAAAACACTTTGGTTCTATCACTAGTTTTCACATGAATGTATGTTTGTAAAGCATGTTTTCTAATCCTGATGTGTTCACTAAAGTCCAGCGCTTCAGCTCCAGTTTGATGAATAGTAAAAAAGAAAAATTAAAAAATCCGGTTAAAGGATTGAAATCCGTCGCAAACCTTTGTAGGCCTTTATTGCATCATTTAACTCAATTCACTTTTATTTTTTTACAGCCCTTAATCACAGCAAGTCTTTCTTTGAATACTTCATACAAAGTTGTTAATTCCTTTACATCAGATCAGAGAATCAAACCGTTTGAAATACAACCAAACACACACTGTTAGAGCAACTGTCTTCATATACAATTACATTATAGACAATTATAATGAAATAACAATAAAATTATGATAATGCATTGGTTATGATCAGTGCTTTTTTGGACACTCAAAGACGCTTCACATGCCCTGGGGCACATTGACAGAAGCGAGGCAACCAGAGTGTGCCATCGGCCCCTCCGACCACCACCAACCATTCACACACACACCAGACTCATTATAGGCAATGTGGGTGAAAACAATGTATTATCTCATTGAGTAACTATATTTGAGATATGTGTGGGTTATAATAATAATAATAATAATACATTTTATTTTAAAAAACGCCTTTCAAAACACTAAAGCACATTGTACAAACACGGTTAAAAGTGCTTTCTGTATGACTCATAAGATTTTATTTTTGTAACGCTTTAAATGAAGTATTCTAGTCTACTTCTCTAATCGGGTGTCTGAGTGGATGGCGCTCTCGCTTCTCAGCAAGAAGGTTCAGGGTTTGAATCCCAGTCAGAACAGGGCCTATCTGAGTGTAGTTTGCATGTTCTCCCTGTGTCTGCGTTGGTTTCCTCCGGGTACTCGGGTTTCCCCTACCTCTAAAAACATGTGCAATAGTTCAGGGTGAATGAGTGTGACTGTGGGACAACGGATGCAAAAATTAGCTCATTCCGGAGTGATGTGTTCATTAACATACTGTCTTGACCAAATAAACAATAAATAATAAAACAATCTCATTCTATCTCTTTGTGGTCATCCCTTTGTTATCAAAAGTTTCTCACATGTTTTGATTTGAATTTGCCAGCTTGATGCTATACTGTACATCCAATCATTGACTCACATAATCATATTGTCTTCCCCGTGTTCAAACAAACCCAGGGGCCTTTGACCACAGCAGAGCAGAGCAAACACGAGCACCACCGGCCCCCAGCCTCCTCCCAGTGCGCTGCAGCTCGCCTCATCCTCCCCATTGGTCAGTCGGACTCAGAACACACAGGTCGCCCCTGCTCAGCCAATCACAGCCCACTCTTCCCCAAAGCCATTATTAGATGATTGATAGATGACCACCTCCATTGTACAAGCTCTACTATTCCTTGGCAAAAGTTGGGCAAATAAATGAATGATGTGTTTCTGTTTATAAAAATGTTAAAACTGTGATAAAATAATCCATAATTTGCTCCCATTTCTCAAAACTATAAATGTTTGTAGTTTGGCCTCATTGATGGCTTTAATCAGCTTTGGGATGGAGACTTCTGATCAGGGTCAGAAGAGGAGTTCTCTTACTTTTTTTTTTTTTAAAACAATCAACGCTTCTGCTTGGGTATGGAAACTTTCAAGAACAAATAATCCACATCATCTGGACACTAAAACCTGAACTAGAACAGGCCTATACGCCAAGTCCTCAAGACAAAAAAGTGAGAATTATTGACAATAATATTGCAAGGGCAATATCACGCTTTAGCAATATCACTTACTGCTAAAACATGATTTAAGGCCAATCAGTCGGTGATATGAAATTCTGATCCGCTTACTCTGAGTTGAGCAGCACCGCAGTAACCACCCGTATCGTTTAAAAATAGGTTCTAATCCTGCTTTATACACGTTGCATAAGGTGTGAGGTCAGAGAACGGTTTCTATGGCTGGAAATAGAGACCATAACAGTCATCATTACTGATCATTTTACTTGTATGCTGTTCACAAGAGTCCAGCTGTCCTCGTCATACAGTCTGACAAGCCTTGTCTGCTTGTTGCCCTGCTTTGTTTGCTTGTTTTTATTTAGCTACAGTAATATACTGTGTAGCAATTCTTCTAGATACTCATCAAAGTCACAAAAAATTATTTACAAACAACACAAATTCAGAAATGGTATAATACAAATTCACAGTAACGATACACACACACGCGCGCACACAAACACACATGCACACACACACAGCAACATTAATAGCAGCAGTAAAATAAGTAATTTCTCTTTAAACATTTCTATATTACACATCTATCACATATTCTAAATACAGCTGAAGAAAAATAAAAAGTACTACTCAAAAAATACAAACATGTGGTGACTAGTGAAGCGTGGCTTATTTCTTTATTGTTTTACTGGGATGACATTTTTTATTGACACAATCCAGGCAGGGGGTGAGTGTTGCTATGGAGATGAAAGAAGGATTTGTTTCACATTTGATGATCAGAAACCAATGCTATTCTTTTTCAAGTTCACAACCTTTAATCATTCTTTCAAAAATCAATCTCTTTCCAAGAGAGGACTTTCACAAATAAGTTTTTTGTGTATATGCTCTGTAGATCCATCCAATTTATTATTTTGCTTGCCTGCTTGCTTTCGTTTCATTTGTTTTATTTCTGTACTTTTAATTGTTGTCTTATGTCTGTATTTGTGTGTGTACACTGGGAGCTTTTGCTATTGTGTTCCAATGTGGTTTTACTGCAAATGGCAAATAAATGAATATTTCAGTTTCACAATTGCGTCTTAAACCTGTTAACAGCAATTATTTGAAGTCAATCTTTAAAGTGATTATTTCTGTAAATGTCAGTATATTTTCCTACTTCATCTGCAGATCTATCAGCGTAAAACAAAAACTATAAACCAGGGCTGCATCCAAAAAACACCTCTTTCCCCTTTCTTTCATGTCCTCCTTTCTCCTATTTATTGACGTTTTTGATTCTAATCAACAGACTTGATGTAATTTTCAATAGAGCTATGATTATTCTAAAATTATCTGTTTTTGGACAATGGGCTGCAATGTAATCGTTCTGGTTTATAATAGTTCAGACACAAAATCCTCTGAAAACTGTGCGGGAAAAGTGTCTCTTGAGTCATTGAAATGTTAAGTTAAATTACCTTTAACTTAACGCTGGCATTTAGTTTTCAAACCTCATAACTTAAACTCAGTTGTCAAATCCATGTCATTTGTTCCTCGCCCTGCTGGTATCAGCTCTCAGCCCAAAGCGTCAAATAGTGACTCACAGGGCTCTTTATTCCACTTTTGCAAAATAACAAGTTTTTTAACAGGATGAAGATGGCATTTTGTGGTCTGATTCATTCATAACATTTTACTTTCACAAGACTCTTTCTTTTGGGACATGTACATGTATCATTTCAGGGGGAAAAGTTAAGTATCCGAGCTTTAATATGGAGCTGCTGTAGAAAAAAAGTACAGTAGTGAGAAGTAAATGTTTGATTTCTTCTGGTGATTTCGGATGTAGCCAAAGTGTTCGCCCCGTCAAAATAAAACCCCTCTCTCATAACGCCTGTAACTACCAGAGCCGTCCTTTAGACTGTTCCCACTCAAATCAATGGAAATTCTGAGATCTTACCCCCAACATTTACCTTTTCACCAGATTAATTTAAAGAAAGTAATTTACATCTTATGTATCTGTATTATCTTATAGGTGCAGATTAATACAAACCGTATTGTATTGTGTCTTTAATAAAGATTCATAATAGTAATAATTATTTAACTAAAATACAGAAAAGAACATTTTATTGAAAAGCTAAATGCTAGTAATGCAAGTAAACAGTGTGTTGCTATGGTAACTATAACTTTCTCTGAGATTTAAAC